>JAAAQI020135849.1:0-12794 GCA_011800005.2 Stichodactyla mertensii
ATATAATAAACAGAAAAATACATGGACACTTGGAGATATGGAATTTATCTTCTCGTGTTCAAATTTGATATCAAATTAAACACTCAAAGATAAATTCCATATCTCCGTGCGCCCATGTATTATTCTCTATGTAAATTGTAACTGAGGTGCTAAATAAAAGTATGCATGTACCATGTATGTAGGTCTTTTGCACTAACAGGTTATGTGACCAGACCAGGGGTGGCTCCAGGATTTTTCTAAGGGGGGTGACTTTTAAGACTTGCATGAGCACTTTGTGTCAGAAACCACAGGAAACCCAAAAACGTGCGAAAAACATCCAACACAACCAAAACTCAGGCATCCCAGCCGCTTTTTGCACAAATTTGATAGGAAATATAGGCTGTGTTAGACCTTTATTATAGGATTTTTTCCTAAAACATAGGCATTTTATAGGAACATCGACACAGTAAGTAATATGTATGATTAGAGCATTTCCAATGATCATACAATTTACCATTCAAGTTTTTAAATGTTTTAAATCAAAACAGATTCTTACAGTGTAATGCACCTATCAGTGGATTCACCGAGGGGTCGACCACCAGGCTAACCATGGATATAAGTGGCAGCATAAAAGGGAGGTTGAATGCAAACATTGCCACTGGGGTCAGGAAAAGGCTCGACTCACCATGGGGAACGATTTTCATCTACAAAACAAGAATGAGTTGTTACTAAATATCCTGAAAACGACGGGAGAAAGTGGGTCATGGAAAACACTGACCTTTGAAAAGAGTGACTCTACTGCCTGGGGGGAATCATCAAGATTATTTCTGACCTTTTTACAATCCCCCTGGTTAGTCTGGGGCGTCAAGCCCTTGGGGAAGCCACTGATGGTGCATATCACAACTAGGAAGCTCAGATAATATCAATAATCTCAAAGTTTTTTGTCAACTACTAACAGTTGTGATATGTAATTCCTTTTAAAAACTGACTTTTTCTTTTCTCGTGTCTATTTGAGAAACAACAAAATTGCTAGAAGTGAACAATATTAACATTGAAATAACAATTTATAGGAAATATAGGAGGTTTTCTTGAAATATAGGCTCTTTATAGGATCCTATACAAATTATAGGATATATAGGAAATATAGGAGGTCTGGGATGCCTGAAAACTCTGATGCATAATAACGAATTGAAATCAATAGAGAACAACACAAATATGATACAACAATCCAACACAAAAGTGCAGTAAAACTCAAACATCAAGACTAGATTGATATTTTGAGTGATTGATAACATATTTATTGGGGGTTTCTTACAAAAGGGGGGGTGACTAGTCACCCTCTTCACTACCCCTGGATCCACCCCTGCAGACCACCCTTAAATCAAGGGTGAACGCTAGAAATGAAAAGACCATCTCAATATTAGTAAGAGGGCGAAGTTTCAGCTCAATTTGTTTTCTATATTTTAAGCCATTTCTCTTACATCAAAAATTTTGAGCTGAAACTTCACCTTCTTACTAATATTCAGATGCTCTTCTCACATCAATTCTGGAGTTCATTTTGACACTGGTGCTTGATTTAAGGGGTTGCAGTCATATATCCTTTTTTCAATCAACTTATAAACTTCAAACTAATAACAAGATACATATTTTTAACAAGTTTAGAGATGCAACTAACCTATGCTACATGATGCAAACAGAAGTCTAATATTCAGCATCTTCGGGAACAAGTCCGAGACCCTTCAGAGCAGCTACGGCAGCTTGTGCTTTGGCATGCTTCTTGTTGCTACTGACAACCGGATGCTGATATTCATATCCGTTCACTGCAACCTTAAATAGAAACTGCTTAGAGTGAGGTGGCCCTTCGTCAAATATGAGAGTGAACTCTGGGACCTGCCACTTTCTTCTTGCACAGTACTCTTGAAGAGATGAGATTGGGTGCTTCCCTGAAGAAAAAATGTCAAAATGCTTTGTTATTTTCTTTGAATTTGAATATCTATTTGTTTTTAAGTGGGGTTTTTAAAATCACCAAGTATATGTTATTTTTAGCCTGTATATTCTATGCTATTCACTTCTCACTATGGGAGAAAAATACTATTCCTGCGGGGAATCAAAAAGGTAGCAAATATTTGAAATGCTATTTCAGTTTTCTAAAATTCCCTCCAATGAGAGTGCATACCATATATAAGTGAAACAATTACTAACTATTTAGAGAGTGACAGTATTTTGTTATCAACCATTCAGTTATTGACTAACTAAGAATTCACTTGTGCATGAACCACACAGAGAAACACAAAGATTGGGATCACTCACTACTGGCTGAGGGACATCATGGATTGGCTAAGAGAAGAATACAAAAGACATCAAAACAATAGAACAAAGCAAACAATAGCAATCAAAAACAAAAGGTAAGTTGATTCCTTTTGTTTTAATATGTTCGTTTTGTTCTCTCAGCCAATCCTTTTTGTCCTTCGGCTGATTACCCAAAGATTGCTAAAGGTATGTGGATTTTGTTCTCACTGTTCTGCTATTTGTCACAAAATAAAGGCATATTACATAAGACTTTTTTGGATTTGTTTCGCGGACATATGGCATGCACTCTATAATAACAAACATAAGAATAGGATGAGGATGTCATGTGAATTCATAGAAAAATGTCTCGATCTTAGCAGCAGGCCATAAAACAAAGTAAAATGGCATCCAATATATCCTGTACAGAAACCCTGAAACAAGAAAAACAATAACAGACCAGTGGGATGCATGACTCTAGCCTGAATCTCGTCCTCCTTTTCTTGGTTGAATTTTGAAAGAAAGAATAGGAAACCGACAAAAAAAAACCAAAGAGAAAGAGAGAGGTGAGGTCTGAAAAAGGCTGAAGATATTCAGGCTAGGATAAGCCAGGTTTACAGGACAACAAGATACACTTAAGGCTCCAGTTGCTTTTCATTTGTTAGCAGAAAGGGAATTTGGAATGTGTGTTTCCAGAGAATATCCAGAGAATATCCATGGAGAGGGATTGGAATTTCCAAGGGCTGGGGAGGGTCTGAGGAGGGTATATTCTGTAGTTCAAGAAAATATCCATACCTCCCCCATGGAGTGGGATTGGAATTTCCAAGGGGTGGGGAGGGTCTGAGGAGGGCATACATTGCGAACATTGCTTGTGTTATGTAAATGATTTTAATGTAAATGATCAGCCTTCAGAAGTATCTTGTTGTCACATGTAAACATGGCCTTCAAGGGCCATTTAACCACTCTTGTTGCTTTTATTATTTTAGTTAATACTATTGTATTCTTAGTACAATTTAAATGCACCACTTGTTTGCCACTAATAGTCTACTAAAACACAAACTCACAATACCTAATACTATGATGACATTTCTCAAATGAAAAATTCTACTGGAAAAACTGAGCAATTATTGGCAGTGCAAACTCATGTCAAAATAGTGGATTTGTATTTCATAAAATGCATTCTTTACAAAAACAGACCTGTACAAAAAGAGCAATTGTCTGAGTAGCACAAAACATGCCAACATGCTTGAGTAAAAGCACACAGAGCTGAATGTATGCTGCCTCTAAAGATCATTTCATTTTCACTCGTCACATAAAAAAAGACAAAGAAATGGCATCCATGTTGGTGTTCCAAATAAAAGAACCTCACTAGGCATCCTCTCTAGTACAACTATGACAGAGTGGTTAAACATCCCTTGTTCAATTGCATTCCACAATAGCCAATGCTCACTTGAATCAAATAAAGTTTGTCAAACAGATGAAAACCCCTAAAGTAAATGAGGAACAAATAAGCCCAAACAAAATAAAGAACAGCAAGTCTTCATGTTTATTAGCAAAACCATTGTGATGTTAATGTGCCAACCATTTTCACAAAAGCTCTTCACAAGTTGCTTGGCTTGACCAATCAATCAATTTCTGGTTGGCATATCAAAGGCTTACCTCACATGAAGTATCGCTATAGTAAGACAAAATTATACAGTCCATCAACATTAACCATTTTCCATACATCAGTTCACTTGTCACACAAAGTATTTCATTGAATTGTTGAGGTACAAATAATTGACTATCCCTTGAAACTAATGTACCTAAGATACAGCCTTGACCAGTTGAAAAAACACTGATCAGTGTGGAAAATGGTCAATAGACTAAATGCACTTGGATGTAATGTTTTCCCATTTCAGACCATGTGTCATTCCCTTGATAATATAATTCTTTGTTTGACACTTGTTTATATTAACATATCTTCTCTGCAAGAACTACCAAGAAACAAAGAAATAATACCCAAGGAAATGACACATGGTCTGAAATGGGAAAACAAGTATGACCAAGTGGATTTGGTTCATTCTGTGTTAGAACAGCCTTTGTTTTGAATGGGAATTCAGGAGAGAAAAGAAAGGCTATGACCCAAGAAACATCTCTTTTTGAGAACATTGCAATAACTATTATTATTTATTTTTGAGTGCTTGTCTTTCTAACATTTATCTGTGATAAGGAATTTTTTGGTTGTTTGTCCATTTTGGCATCATTTTCTACAAAATGTAATGAAAATGAAACATTGCAGAAAAGGTTGCAGCAAACCAGAATATCAATGAGCCAAGAAATGAACCCTATAAATTCCTTTCAGTAATTCCCAGAGCAGTTCAATGTGGAGGACATTTAATAGTGGAATATCTTCAGTTTTCAATTCTCAGGAGAGTAAAATATACTTCTTTACTTTGGGCGTAATGTTTTCCCATTTCAGACCATGTCATTTTCTTGGGAATAAGATTCCCTGTTTGAGGCTCATATATATTAACACGACTTCTCAAGCATTTACAAGAAACAAAGGGAATGACATGTGATCTGAAATGGGAAAACATTACAACTAAAGTAACAAGCTCAATTCTATAGTTTTGATCTCCAAATTGAACTACACTAAGAATTCCTGCAAGGTGTCTATGAAGAATGTTAAGCCAAGAAGTACTTGTTTTCCACAAGAAATGTTTTCAACTGTGGCAGCCTTCATCTTCCCTCCTGAGTTTCCATTCAAAAGAAAGAAAATGCTTCCATTTAGTGAGACAAGCTTTAAGTTCATCCAAGTGAGCACTGGCCAGACTACTGTACCTTACAGTCCCAGTATGGCACATGAATATCCTGTAATTCCCATCATTTGACATCAACTTCACTATGGTAACCATATCTTCTGCTGTGCGCTAAACTTGTTATGAAGGCTTCAATAGACCATGCAAATTAAATGGCTTGGTGCTGTTGTATTCATGTCAAATATAAAGCCAAAACCCTGCTCTGTTGGAAAGACGAATTTGAAGGGACAAATCAGTGAAATGAGTTGCATATCGGCATTGCACTACATTTCACTGATTTATTAAGGGGGGAGGGGAGGGAGGGTCAAAGTTTACTACGGATTTCACTGAAGTGTGGCACACATTTGAAAAAAGTCTGCATATTTCATACCAGACATCTACGACTCCGCCCACTTGGATTTATGTTTTTCTCTGCGTCTAGTTGATTTTCCCACTTCAGCTGAAAGTCTACTCATAACAGCTTCAAGAAAGTTTGGTTTGAAAGGTAAACATTTTTGATGAAAATGCTTAACCAGGGATTTCATATTATAAAGCCAGTCGTTTTTCCTCTTCTACACAGAACTTCACCCACTTTTCCTCAGTTTTAGAGTATCCATACTCAACTTCGAATTCAAACCTTCTTGAAGCTGTCATGACTAGACTTTCAACTGAATCAGGAAATTGACTAAATGCAGAGAAAAATGTAACCCAAGTGAATGGAGTTGTAGATGTCTGGTATGAAATATATGGACATTTTTTTGAATGCATGTCACAATTTGGTGAAATCTGTAGTAATCCAGTCCCCTTAGACTGATCCCTAGACATTTTGCATGTGCTTTAAAAAATTATTGGTTTTTGTTGTCTGAAACTAAGGAAAAATTTAGGCTTTATTGATTAGTGTGGCAGAAAGGAATTTAATTTGCATGACCTTCAAGTTAAAGCTAATAAATAGAAACATGTTTGTGTGTTTACAGAAATTATGTGGGGCCTCTAATTGTTAAATATACACCTTCTTTGAGCTGAGTAGCTTAATTGTGCCTAAAAAATGGTTTAAGCATTGTGAATTTCAATGAAAAAGAATGGATAGTTAGTTGACAGAGAAATGCTAGTACAATAAGACAGGACCAGATACATGGACCCTGATTACGAGCCAATTAATCCCTGACTTGCTTAGCAGCAATACAAAGTTGACAAAGCATTACAATATATATGTATCAAGAGTTTTGAACTACACATGGTCAAGTGATGAAAAAGTGAGAGCATGTTTCATAAAATGTTCCATATGTTTGATTTGGATTTAGCTTAATGCTATCATTGTGACATCGATGTAAATCAAATATGGCATTTTTTACAACCCATGGTCTCACTTTTTTTACACCAGAATGTAAGCTTAGAGCAGTAATGTGGAGTTCTTGATGCGAATACACAGTATATGCAATCAGCAACACCTTTTTACAGTAAAAACTAATCAAGAAAAGTTGATTTTAATTCTAAATTGATATATAGAATCTATACAGTTTACCTACAAATGACTGACATACCTTAAAAAGTCAATACTGTACATTGTATTACTACAAAAATATTAAAGCAATAATTACTAAGTTTACAGGTTTCTTACCTTGTAAATCAATGATTGGTTTGTTGCCAGCCTTTTTGCCGACAGGCTTCTCTGCATTAGAACTCAGGCCCTTCCTGTCAACTTTGACAGTTAGGGCAATGGGTTCAGCCATTCCTTCACCTCTTTTTCCCAGCACCTGGCCTGGTTGCCATCCCATCTTCTGCAGAAGTTTCATGCCGATGCCACCAGACACAGGGTTCAAGTTATGAAACATGTCCTGTTGGGTTCAAACAAACAACACAAAATGAGGCAATGGACCTCTTTCATGGCGGCAGCTCATTAGCATAACGTTTTAAATTTCAATGTTTCATAAAAATTTGGTCTTCCATTTGAGAGCAGATGTTTATCCAAGTAAAATTTGAACGTTTGAAAATTTGAGGAGACAAGTATAAATTCTTAAGGACATACAAGCATTTTAAGCTGTGAGAAATCATGACCTGATCTCTAAAATCCATACAAAGTTTCTGTATCTTATTTTAATCAACAATATTTTTAATTTTGATACTATGCCATGTGACAGTTTGAAATACAAAAGCCAGAGTGTCAACCCAAGGTAGAAAATTATTGTTAAGAAGCACAAGTTTTAGATCCTTATAAAAAGATAGATGTCAAAAACAATATTTCGACTTTATTTCAAGGTCATAATATAGACAGAGGTTTCAAAAGAAGGCAGCGAACAGCAGTGGAGCACCAGTCTCTACCACTGGCTATTTTATGATCTGCAGTGTCAATTAATATTTAAAAATGAAAGTAAAATGTCACTAATAACTCGTTGGTATAACCAGCTACTTTTTTATTTGGTCATTTTACTCTGAAAATTATAATTGAAACCTCTGAATAGACCCTATTCTCAAGGTTGGGTGCTCATCCAAATCAAAGAAATTGGATGGGTCATGATACCATTTTATGCTAAAAATTATCATATTGTATTTTTATGAAATGATTCAGAAATTTTTTTTTGAAGTCAGATTGATAATTTTCCTCTTTAAATGTAAAATTTGCTTTTCAATTTCATAGAATATGTTTTTTTAGATTAGTGGCCCATCAAGTTTGGATGTGTACACAACCTTGAGAAAAAGCTCTAATGCGTAATGAGATGGGATTGACATAGGATCTTGCTCCTTGATTCAGGCATTTAAGTACAGAGTCCCCCAGAGGAGGGGAATTTGATAATAAACCTTTTCGGCTTGGACGTATTTGTTTTCCCATTTCAGACCATGTGTCATACTCTTGGGAATAAGATTCTTTGTTTGAGGTTCATCCATATTAACGTATCTTCTCAAGCATTACCATTAAACAAAGAAATAAAACCCAGGGGAATGACACATGGTCTGAAATGGGAAAACAAATATGCCCAAGCTGAAAAGGTCTATTGGTGGAATGAGAGAGCCAAGAAGGCAGGGGAAATTAGACATTTGTTAGAGTTCTGGGATAGGGACATTGACTCTGCCATCTCCAAAAACGTCAATCCCCCCTGGGTCTCTTTGGATTTCGTAACAATGATTTCTGTACTCAGGTTGACTCTATGGCTTTTGTATGTAATGATTTATTCATAAATTTTACCTTTTTTGCCCAGGCCTGATATCCAGAGTTGAACTTCTCTTTTGGCATCATGGTCTTGGCCAGCTGTCCAGTAAACTGTCCAGGTTTGACATTGGACTGGCACCAGTTGTTGAGCTTCATTTCTACCTCTTGTAGGGACAGCATAGCATCAACGTCATTAGGATCTGCTTGGAGTCTCCGTTGAGCATCAATCCTCTTAACAACCAGACCACTGATGTCCAATTTCTGATGAAATTAGATAATACCCATTTAAAAATTATGTGAAACAGATATTGAGAAGTGACTGCAGAAGTTTGAGTTTTTGTCTTCCACCAATCAAACTTTCAACAGTCTGCGTTAGTAATTATTTTGACTGATGGAAGCTAAATTCCTAGATGTCTGGAGTGGTCGAGGTCGCATAATTATAAAAATACTGTAGGTGAAACCAAAAAGAATTATTATTCATTCAAAATATACACTAGTTTCTGATTGGCTGAGGACCCCTGGTCAATTTCCCATGACCAAAGATCATTGTCCTACAATTTTATTGGCTGTACTCTGACGTCACGCATTGTCCTACAATAATTTTTGGCTGTATTCTGACGTCACAACATGTCTGACATCACAGCACACCTTGCAAATACTGTATTAAATAATAATTCAATAAAGAAAAATCAGCTTAATTATGTTTCTATGTTATATATTTTGAATGAATAATAAAACAGTGGTTTCAGCAGATAACAGCCATCTCAGTCTGCATGATTCTTTGTATCATACTTGGCCTCATCCAATAATTGCTTATTAAATAGAAATTTCAACATCGTTAAAAGTACAGTACCTCATGATTCTGTGGTGCTTGGAATACTTGTTGAGTTTGCACTGCTGACCCATCAATATGAGGTATGATTAAGTCCTTGCCAGTTTCTTCTTCTTCCTTCTCGTGGTGTTTTGTTCCACATGACACAGGGAACTGCTCTGTTAATGGTTTGTCAGAGCTCACAAGAGGTGGCGGTAGTGCTCGTACCTGCAAGAGAGCAAAGGTTATAGTTCTAATGGTAATTCTTATGGACCACTCTCAAAATTATCCTGAAAATGAGGCTAACATGGAACACAAAAGAGTGAAAGTGTGATTTCTTTTGTTTCTTCATGTTAGCTTCATTTTCAGGATAATATTCAGTCCTCAATTTATAGTTAAACAAACAGGGAGTCACTGCTTAATCTCTTGAGTCAGCAGCACAAAATTATAAACTTTAATGCAAGATTTTTAATAGGAAAATCCTGGAGAAATTTCAAATTTCAAAAGAGCCTAATGAATTTTAAAGATTTTGGGGCTTGCCTCCAGTGACCTGCACCCCTCTTCCAAAAAGGTTTCTCCTTTTTAGACCAGATCCCAGGATTTCCATTGATTTAAATCCACAACTTGAAAATTGCTCTTTCAGGCACTCAACCAGTTCAGGAAGAGTAAGAAAGAAGGTTAAAACTACAAAATATGCTAACCCATTTACTTTGATTCTCATTATTCTGTGAACTGAGTAGTTGTGACCTGCCTGTTGGAATTTGGTTTTTCACTGCTGCTAGTCAAAAATATAAAAGCTACCAACTGATTAGTTGTGATTGACAGCAACAAAAAACCAATAGGCTACTTACAAGTTCTCAAAAATGATGCATGAAAGTGAGGCTTCGTGCAAAATCACACTTCATGGCATGCAACAACTGACTTGTTCTGTTGTAACTCTTTTTCCTATGACTTGTTCACAGTTCACTTATAAAAATAAACATTTAATTAAGCAACAGAAAAAGTCAAAGAAATGTCAGTCGTTTCACGCCACCAAGTGTGATTTCACACAAAGCCTC
This sequence comes from Stichodactyla mertensii, assembly GCA_011800005.2. Taxonomy (NCBI): domain Eukaryota; kingdom Metazoa; phylum Cnidaria; class Anthozoa; order Actiniaria; family Stichodactylidae; genus Stichodactyla; species Stichodactyla mertensii. The sequence goes on from JAAAQI020135849.1 coordinate 10,060, forward strand.
ACCTTCATGCACATTTTCGAGAACTCAGAAGTGGCCTATTTCACAACAAGTGGTTGAAATGTCTGGAGTTGGTAGAACATTGAGAATCGCAGCAATACAGTAAGTCACACTCTTGTCTCTTGTTTTTTGTTCTACTTACTGGAAATATAACTTGTGGAATGGTGATGTCTTTCTTGGGTGCCACAAGGAATGGATGAGATATTTCCACTTCTGCATCCTTATCTTCCTCCATTTTATTCTCTTTTTCATTTCCCTCTGTTTCTATTCCTCTAGCTTCAGTCAACTTCTTGCAAAACTCAGTAAGTTCAGCTAAAGATCTTTTATTTGAAGGATCTGAAATGGTTGGTGCCTTACCTACTAAATCCTGAACTGATGGTTTAACGACATTCACTGTCGTAATTGTGGTAGATGTCACAACCTTTTCCTTAGCTGTATTATTGTTCTCCTTGTTATCATTCTTGTCCTTAGATTTTGATCTTGATCTTCTCTGGTGTCGATCTTGTGACCTTGAACGGCTTCTACTCTTCTTTCTTCTAGGTGAGAATGATCTTGACCTACTTCTACGTCTATGACTTCTTGATTTAGATCCTGACCTGCTTCTGCATCTATATCTGTCTCTACTTGGGGTTCTAGACTTTCCTCTCCTAGGAGATCTGGAGTAACTTCTATGCCGACGTGACCTTTCTCGAGTATCTGACCTTGACCTTGACCTTCTTGAATATCTTCTTTTGGGTGAACGAGATCTCATTCTCCTAGATCTGCTATCATAGTGCTGTTTTCTTTCATAGGAGGTGCTTCTTCTGTTTCTCCTTGGTGAAGCAGTATACCTGGATCTTCTATCTTTGTAAGATGGACTTCTATTCCTGCCTCTAGTTTTACTGGAATAAGATGTCCTTTCTTTTTTTCTGGGTGATCTACTTCTACTTTCTACAGACACAGACCTACTGCGAGACCTCTCCTTTCTTGATTTCTTTCTGGAGTATGACGAAGATCTAGAACGAGACCTACTTTTACGCTTGTGTTTTTGGGGGCTTCTGCTCCTCGACTTTGAATGGCTTCTACTTCGGTGTTTGCTATGAGATCTTGATCGGGATTTGGACCTTGATTTCTTTTTTGAGTCACACTTTCTTGGTGATTTGGATTTGCTTTTCCTTGATTGAGATCTAGATCTTGAATGTGATCTTGATTGCTTCTTAATTTTGTGATCAGAGGGTGATCTTGATCTCTTTTCCATCTTAGAATCAAAAGAAGATCTTGATCTCTTTTTCATCTTGGGATCGGAGGTTGATTCTGATTTCTCTTTGTTTTTAGAATCTGAGGGTGACCCTGATCTAGACCTCGATTGTCTATCAGGTGATTTTGATTTACTCTTTGAAGATAAACCAATTTTAAAAGGAAATCCTAAATTAACCTTATTTTCTACATTTGGAACTTCCAAAGCCTTAACCATTGGTCGTTTTAGCCCAAGTTCTTTAGGACTAACGCTTCGAGCAGGAGATTTTGTTAACTTGAAAGAAGTTGAATTCCCACAATCATCGAGTACGATATCTTCAGATATCGAGTCTTCAGATTCTCCTCCTGTAGCCTTAGCTTTATTTCGCATTTCCTGGTTGACTGTACCATTTTCTTTGCTGAAGGCAACTTTCATTTCTTCTTCAGTAATCTTATTACTCTCACTCTGTGGTTGGTCTTCAAATTCTTCGCCATTTGAATCAGGAGATTTTGAGCGTGAACGGCTGGACGACCTCGATCTTGAACGTGATGTTAATCTCTTTTTATGCTTTCTTTTCTTATGCTTATGTTTGTGTTTCTTTGAATGTTTATGTCTGTGTTTTTTGGAGTGTTTAGATCGTTTCCCTGTCGAGACGTCGTCTTCATCTTCGTCTTCACGTGTTTTTTCTTCGCTCTCATTAGTGTCTCCTGCAGCCTCTTTCTCGCTTAAATCTTCGTCCATTGTCTTAAAAAGGTATCAAAGACTTTATATATTACTACATTTTGTAAAAATATTGAAGTTTTCTGTGAAAAAAATAAGTTTTTTTTCAACAAAACTCACGTGTCAGCAATTCAAAAATAACACGACCGCATTGTGCGCAAGGACATGTTGCGCATACAGTCGCCTCGCTGACCAATGTATCGCCTGCTCGTTTTCCTACTATTGGAATCTTCAATTTCTCTATTTTACTTTTTAACTTAAGTATTGGTATTCTCAGCAGTTTTTGAAAGCTTTGCTTTAGTGTGCGGGGTTCCTGTGTTTTTAAAGAGTGACTGCTGGTCAATTGCATCGCGGAAGAATTTTTTTGAAAAAGAAAGAAAGAAAGAAAGTACTGTTTTTACAGGTGTTTTCCTTGGTTTTTCTCGGACGATTTCTTAGTAAATCATGTCGTCCAGAGGAGGACCGAGAGCCGCTGGCACTGATGGTTCCGATTTCACCCATCGTGAACGCGTTGCTCCTCATTACAAGGAAAGTGTGAAGCATAAACTCAAAGTCAAAGTTTGTCTATGGGTTCATTTGGTGTTTGTCACGTGTGTGGTATCGTGGTATGGACTGGCCATGCTAAGGTAGATAGATACCTTTATTTATCACACCTTCCTGATCTAAATTTGTTAATGATGGACCGAAGCCCTAATGACGTTTCCTAACTAAACTACCACAATACTTGGGTCGCTGACTACCGGCTGAAGGACAACGTAGATTGGCTTAGAGAAGAATACAAAAGACGTCAAAACAATAGAAC
>JAAAQI020135860.1:0-12793 GCA_011800005.2 Stichodactyla mertensii
TTTTATTACATTTTGCGTATGGTCCTACGATAAATCGGTTATAGAATGGACACTCGTGTGATAAAGGATTTATCATTGCTCGTGAAGCTTAAAGGCCACTCGGGCTTTGCCTTCATGGCCTTTAAGTATCACTCGCAATGACAAATCCTTTATTACACTCGCGTCCATTCTATAACCCTTACTTAGGGGCTGAAATTTTATATTGATCATCCGTGCTAAGTAATGGCCGAGCCCCTTACTAATGCAATAACAAAGCTAACACCTACTCTAATGGTTTCCTACCCCCCAAAGCCCCCTCTAAAAATGATTCACAACTCACTTAACCAATCAGGTACTATGCTTAAATAGTATGCTGTTATAATGATTACAACGAACGACAGTTTGATTGAAAAAACTCATTCAGTTATATTACAAATAACAATAGTCAAAGGTCTAACTTACCACTGCTTGCTTTGGCCATGGACAGGAACGGTTGGTTGATACTTTTTGTACTTTTGATTGATGATCATCAGTTCAAAAGAATCAAGTAATTCCATCAAATTATGAAACTACAAGCCAATAAAATAACACAAAAACTGTTAGTTTTCACATAATGGAAATTTTTCGTTGCGCATCTCTTCCCCTGAGAACAGAATCACAACAGGAACGACTGCCATGTTTGTTGATGTATCGAAAGACATCAAAACCAAATTATTCTTTAAAGTAATCTGGACAGCATGTCGGGTACATACAGTAGTGTCTTACAGCATTCATGTTATGGTACACAAAAACACTGGAATGGTTTCCCATTGTGAGTCATAATTGTTATGCTACGCTTTTTAGAAATTGATAGAAATTGGTAAAATCCAAGTAATAGAGGTGCGCGTCGATTCTAAAAATAGCCTTCTTAATAGATGCATGACTCAGACAAACAAAATTATACTGAAAAGAACACGGAGAAACATGCATTTGATTTCGTTGTATTTTATTTTATCTTATAAAATATTGCTTATTTTCAAAAACCGCTGTCATTAAAAACCAAACAGCAGAAATCGGACTTAAGAATGAAAAAAATATTTTTCTTTCTGATGTTTGTTTGTCTGAGTTGTGACGTCGCTGACGCGCAACGCTATTAACGTTCGTTTTGACAGTTATCATATCTTATTTAGGAATAGGACATTTGCTTGATTGCGTAATGAACCTCTACTACCAGAATCCCTTGCACTTTCTTTTGTTGAGTTGATTAGCACCAATTGTCTTACTATTCTCATGAGGAAATACAAATTTGAATATGAAAGAAAACACGCAAAGCATTCTGGTAGTAGTGGTCAAATGACGCCATCATGCAAACGTCCCATTGGTTCTTGCAAGTGCGGAGCCAAATATTGCGTGGTAATAACCAGCTAAGTAATGCAATTACCAGTTAGGAATTCGGGTAAATAATTGTAAAACCTTACTGAAATTCACTGTAGAATTTGGTAGAACTGAGGTCACCGTAATCCTTGAGATCGCTGCAGTTGGTATTATGTGGTTTTATAGCCCACTTTCGACATTTTGGTTGAATGATCGCACACAATAAGATCTGAGTCGAGGCTCCGGGGAAACAAAAGAAACGGCTCTAACAACAAGTTCACGGTACGGTATGTCGCAACACTGAAATGGCTTCCCACAAGAATGGTATTAGTGGAAAACGTACGGTACTGACTTACAGCACGTACAAGGTACGGTATGCCGTAACATTCAAATGGCTTCCTAACGTTTTTTGCCGTTGTGAACCATCCTATCTCAACGCGTAGTTACGGTAACAGCTAAATACCGGACGGCTACACTGCGGGGCTACGAACTTGCCGTATCGTTTCCCACTCGTACGAAATCTACTCTATATCATATCTTTTGCACTCAACAACATGAAGACCACTCTCGCTATCAGTATTTACTGACCTGTTTCTGGGACAGAGCTAGTGCTAATTCTTGCTGTATTACTTCCACTAACAACTGGAAAAAAAAAATTACAAAATAAAATAAAGTTTTAAAATTTTATTTATAAGTAGCCTGAAAGGGGCGCAAGGAGTTTGGAGGGGAATCCCCATCCCTGCACCAAACTCCTCACGTGCCTATGTAGGTTAATTAGAAAGGTAAGGAAAATCGGCACAATATAGAATATAATAGGCCCTTTGCAGCGAACAGTCACGTGATGATATATCACTTCAACAACGAAGAAATTGAGCTCACGGTCCCTTGGGGAAGGTTCCACTGGACGGCAAACAAACTTGAAAATGCTTAGTATCTTGATATCAAAAGTGTGTTATGAAGGTATGACTGCATTTTTAAAAAGGTTTTAGTCAGGGCATTAGAAATTTAATGAAATTTGTTTTAAATAAATGAAACCGGATTGTTTTGCTCACTAGTTACAGTCACGTGACTGTTAGCTGCAAAGGGCCTAGTTCAGATATTATTGTTGTCATATTATATTTCCAAGTAGTGCCTCATTTACCTTTGGAGTGTCAAGCTCTACGAGTGATGACTGATCCAAGATAACATGACATTCAGCAGACAGAGGGTGTAGGACTAAAAGATGAAATAAATTTACTTTTATTTTTAATTAAGAATCGAGTCAGCTAAGAAAGTAAAATCGCAATGTAGTGAAGAAATTAAACCATGCATGTATTAGACTACCCTTCGTGACAGAAGATACTAGGTATTGTGCCTTCCACGTTCAATCTAGAAGGCAAGATTAAACGTTTGCCACTAAGCACATGAAGAGACAAACGTAAAAATAAACGAGTGAATGAATGAATGGATAAAAAAATGAACGTATGGATAAAGGAACATCAATTAAACTACTTTGAGCAGCGTCGGTGTATCAATCATAAATGGTGAAGATGATTTGGGTTCATCATGAAGAATAAAACCTAAGAATCAACACCGAAACGATTCAACGGAACAGTTTTGTATGAAAATGTATGTAAAAAAATCATTAAGCTTTCGTTGTTATGAAACAACGTGGATCATTCACAGCAGAGCTGGGCTCCAATCTAAGGCGAATGCCCAAAGATCGAATTGGAATTTAGAAGTTGGTTTTTGCGGAGGGAGGAAAACCGGAGAACCCAGAGAAAAACCCTGGAAGAAAAGGAGAGAACCAACAAACAACTATACTCCCATAAAATAGCAGGTTCACGAATCGAACCCGAGACCGTAGCGGTGAGAGGCAGCGCAAGAACAGCGCACACCTCCCATTGCTTCCTATATTTTCATATGCTTCTCCACGCTTTCCCATGTTTTCATATGAATGTGAAAAGTTTACAGTACGGACCTACTGTGCGGTGACTGTGATGGTGCCACGTCAAAGCATTTTTACTGGATAAGAAGTAATCTTGCGCCCTGTTATTTATTGGCTCATCGGAATAATCAAACCCTTACCATAACCGTGCCACTGCTGAGCATGCGTAATGCTCCTTTCCATAGTTTCCCACAATTCTTTAGGATTTGTGCGCCAGCGAGATCAGGGTAAGAAACATTGAAAACTGATCGTAGTTTTGAGGAAATTCATCCTCTGTGTCTAAGCAAGAAAAAGCTCCGTTATTCAGATATCCTATTTGGTAAACCCATTTACATCCTTCTGATTGTTTTCTGTTCAATTTCCGAAGTCTCCTTCATATACTTTGCCCCTCGTCTGCACGTGCTAAATCAAGGAGAATTATGGGTATCTCCGGGAAGGTGCATTCGTGTTTTTCAAAGTTTCTGATAAATTCTTCCATCATTTCTTCCTTCAGCATACCTTGTACTTAACATGTACTTACTAAACTCGTACTCTCCCTGTATGTTTCCTTTGCTTGAAATTCCGTCCTTCATTCGCCTCTGAAAAGCAACAATCAATACCTGTTTTATCCCTAAGTAATCAAACATTAATTGTAATTCAATTAATCACAGGAAGCCCAAGCTATGTATTTGTGGAACTATCATATTATAGGAAAAGTTATCAAAAACTGACTGTTAAAGAGTTAATATACCTCTTTCTTTTACTAGCTCTGTGGTTAGACCGAGAGGAAGAAAAAAGAAGAACGAAAAGAAAAAGAAAAGAAAAAAGAAAAAAGAAAAAAAAAATCGAAAACTTGCAAGATTCTCCATATCATAGGATATCTTAAGAGAAATATGGCTTGAGCTACATAGTTAATCAAGGTTGATACCAGTTACATTGTAATTAAGGTCTTTCTCATACCAGCTCTATCGTTAGATTGAGAAGAGAGGAAAAATTCTAAAATGGCCTTGATTTTTTATTCTCTACTTCCACATGCCCCATAATGCTTGGCACTTTTTTTTTGGGGGGGGGGGGGGGGGGGGCATTAAACAACAAGAGAAATCTTAAATATTACCATAAAGATTAATGAGAAGGAATGAAAAAACAGACTATAATGCTTAATTGGATGTACCACAATTAACCAAAACTAGAAAGAAAGAAATTTGAACAGGTTTTGTGAGTAAACGTCAAGACATTTCTTAGTAAGTCCATACATTGTCTGCAACAATGAACTTTTTTGATTTTCCTGTGTGTGTAAATCAACTCTGATTAAACTGCTAGTCAGTGTTTCACTGATGATAGCAAACCTGCTCAACATCTGTATGAAAAGTTTCCAATTTTCTAACAATTTTCTTTTCACTTACCCCCAAATGTGCAAAGCATTATGGGGTATGTGGAAGTAGAGAATGGGTAACTAACATTAATTTTGATTGATGCCAGAGATTGAATACTCACTTTCCAATTAATCTGTCCAGAAAATAAGGTGTTCTGAGGAAGCTTTGTGTTCCAGTACACTGCTAAGTTATCAAGACTAACAAGCTGACAATTAAGTTAAAATACCATCAAATACTTAATTAAAGCATGATCAGCAGAAATATGATTGAAAAGGGGAGGCGAGGTGGGGCTCAGTTTATATTAAAATGTACATGATTGTATACCTTATAAATAGTTGTTTCAGCTGCATCAACAATGCAGGTTTTCCATTCCTCATCAGTTGTCTGTAAATCAAAATATAGTTACTAAATACTGTCAAGGCCCCATGGATGTAAAAGAACATTATAAAACATATCCACAATGCATGCTGTGATTGGTTAATTTGCGTGTATGAGTGTGCACCATTTCATGATGGAGTTGTGTGTGCCTGTGTATTGAGAATTTCATTAATATTTTTTCAAATATAAATGCTGTTTTCAGCTGACTGGCTATCTTATAAAAGAAACAGTTCACACTTTACTGTGCATCCATCATAAAATGGATGCACTTGCTGGGAGGTTGCTTAAGCACTTAAGAAGCTAGAATTGCACTCGGCTTCACCTCGTGCAACTCTTGTGCCTCCCGTGTGAATCCATTTCACGAAGGATGCACATTAAGTGTGAACCATTTGTTTAATGTCACTACAGGTATCACAGCACCCTTCCCCTCCCTGTCCCACCAACACAGGTTAGTATTGACACTTAATTTTGTCAATCTATAGACCCTTTTAATAATTCCCTATGCCATTTTGAATAACTTATCGGTGACATCAAACGCGGATAGATCAAGTTTCAAAATGCCTTTGTTTGCCCCCTGGACATCCCATAATGTTGAGATTTAAACAATGAAAAATTAATATATTCAAGATGGCCATATTAGTAAAATGGTCTATTTCAAGATGATTTGAAACTCAATCTATCAGTGTTTGACGTCACCGATAAGTTATTCAAAATGGCATTGGGAATTATTAAAAGGGTCTACACTACAGCTAAAATTGAAATGGTTCACGCTTACTGTGCATGCATTGTGAAATTGGATGCATGCTGGAGGTTACTAATTAAGCATGAAAGTGTAAGAGTAAGCATAAGGCATAGCTAAGTGCAACTCTTCTTGATCACTTCAGCATGCAGTCCATCATGAAATGGTGCATGCTCACGCATGCAAATAATTAACCAATCACAGTGTGTGCATTTATATCATGGCTTGTAATAAACATAACTTATCTCATAAGCCTGGTTCTCACTTAAAAGCGACGCAAGCATAAGCGCAAGCAACATACGCAGACTCAGTACTGCATTTATCACTGAGGTGTGAGAAAAGACAAGCACTGCTAATGAGCAGTACCCTACTGAGTCTGCGTATGTTGCTTGTGCTTGTATCGCTAGTGAGAACCAGGCTATACAGAGTAATTTTGAAAAACAGACAATTCCCATTATATGACCAATTTGATAACTAGCTAAGGCCCTTAGACTTAATTGAAAGCCATTAAAGAACAAATTAATGGATGTGTGCATCTGGTAAATGAGAAAACAACTAACCTCTGCAGAAAGGTTGTTTAATGTGAAACCAAAGGCAAAAGGACTGTCTGCTGATGTTACCTGATAGATAGGCAAAGTTAAAAAACATATCATTTAAATATTTAATTTTCATACAAAAGACACTAAAAGAAATATGCTCTTACAAGTAAACAGTGCACTTAAAAGTAAAATATAATAATACAGTAGTTATGAAAACAAAAAAAAAAGCTACACATACCTTGTCTTCATACCGAAAGTGAATATTTTGAACAGTAATCTAACATATTAAGATGCAAAGAATTGTAGTCAGTAAAAAATTGCTAAAACATATTAGATCTAAATTCCCATTTTCATTGCAATGTGGAAAAAATTGTACAAAAAATTCCCACAAAAAAAAATGTACAGTAAAATCCCCACAAAAAAAAGGAAAAAGTAAAAAAATCTAATTACCTTTAAATTTTTTACAACTTGAGCTATGAGTTTTTCCACAAATGAGTCAGTGCTGTCTTCATTTGTTGTTTTGCCTACATTGACAATACATGTACAAAGGATGATAAGTGAATTGTGAAGATAAACATTAACAGAGATCAGTAACCTTGAACAGGGAGCTCACATGTCCCTGTCTGGAATGAGAGTAGGCAATAAAATAATTACTGTGTGATACCTAATGGCAATAAAGCATCTCCATGCAAAGTATTTGTACTTATGACATTTTGACATTATGATTAATATACCTCAGTGTCACAAAATCGAAATGTTACACAATGCAATAACTACCCCATCGGCAATTGCAGGCATTTAGAGCAATTTTTGTATGAGTGGGAAACGTACAGTACAGATTTACAGCACATACACAGCTCAGTGTACCTGTCAGTAACACTGAAATGGCTTCCCATTGTTTTAAAATGTGAATCATCCTATCACAAAATGCTTAGTTACAGCACTATGGTAAAGTAATTTGGTACTGCTATACTACAGATTTGCTGTGTCATTCTCCACTCACACAAAATCCACTCTATAATAGAGGTTGTCCAATCAAAACAAAGAAAGTTCTGACAGCGCCTGCCAAATGTTATGAAATGTAGATCTCAAAAGCTTGGGTATGGGTGGCTAAGGAGTCATGTGACACAGTATTATCTAGTAATATGCTATTTTAAGAGAACTAAAAATTATTTCCTTTTTTATTCTGAAATGCCAATACATGTAGTCTGGACTTCAGGAATTCCATTGAAAATAGTTGTCTTAAAAACCTACCTGATGTATTCTCTTTTAGCTTGGCATTTTCTTCAATCTGCCTCAACCTTTTTCTTTTAATGCCCACTTCACTGGCTCTCACCTTTTCTTCATCATAAGGCTTGTCTATCACATGAAATTTCATTCATTAAAATCAAAATGCATGAGCTGCATGTTGTGATGCAGTGATGTCTGCAACCTATGCTTGTAATGAGGAAACCATGAGTCTAGCCTTCACAACTGTTGCGCACGATGTCACAAAGTAGAAATGAGTTCTACTTTTATGAGTGGATACATGATTTTGGGTCTTTCTGCATGTATTGAAAACTACACTGTATTCTTGGTTAGGGTTCTTTGTATTGCAGGGTATTGTTAAAGCTCTGTGGTATAACCATTTTCAGCTTTTATTTCTTTTGAATTACACTGTGAAATCTGTGCTATTTTTTTCAGATTTTGATTCTATTGAATTGCAGGATGGTATTATCTGTGCAGTTGGTACATACAGAAGGAACCATGATTTCTCTGTTATATTGTTGCAGGTAATGTTGCATATTGTGTCTGAGCCTTTAGCATCTAGATATAGACTGGATACATGTACTGTAAGAACCCTGAATCAAATACACCTAGTTAATGTTACTGGCACTAACAAAGATAAAATTCTCACCTTTGACAGGACCAGCAATCAAGTAAACATTTTCAATGGAAATGTAACAAGGGGATGAATATAAATTTGTCCAAGGAATTGAAAGAAAAATCTCTCCTGAAAAATTAGAAATATAACTGAGTTTCCTTGCAGTTGCGTAGGCAGACAAATTTTGCACAGCTATATGCCACTCTGGGCTATCTGTGTTAGACCCCAGAATATTAGAGGGCTCACAATGTTCAACTATGGCAGGATGCAGGATTTGAATTATTTTGGCAAACCAATTCTGGATGCTAGCTAAACACTGTGAAAGAAAATTGAACTTGAGGGACAATGATTGCCTCAAGTAATTGGACCACCAGTGACTATAAAGTTGACAGGAGCTTTTGAAAACATTGGTGGGATATTTCCAGAACCCTACAATATTGTGAACCCTAAATATATATCTAGTCTAGACAAGACTGTACATCAATGAAGGGTGTGATTTCTTTCACAAAGCATTATGTATGCTAAACATAGCTGGGACAGATGGAGGATTTTTTATCTGAATTCTTTTGTACAATTTTTTTTCCCAGACAAATGAGCATTATGACTTATTTGGTAAAAACAAAACAACTTATCATCAAAATGTCTCAGTTTAACAAAAAAAAGTTGTGCATAAAAGTATCGTGAATGCAAATACATTTTTTTACTTTAATTGTCACCCCTTTACCACCCTTGAACCTAGCCTCAAGATGACAAATATTTTAACCCACATAAGTTTGATTTGCACCAGTAACAGGATGTATTAAAATCTGTTTGATGCAACATGGTAACCCTGTACATTAGGCAAACACTGGTGTCATTATAGCAGCCCAAGATGCTATTTTAATGTAATAATGCAAGCTTATAATAACAGATTAAAGGAATAGAGTGGATTTCATATGAGCTGGAAAACAGTTTGTCAAATTCATAGCTGTACCGTGGCAGTACTGCACTTTACTGCAACTACCCATTGTGATTGGATGATACACAAGAAAACAATGGAAAACCATTTCGGTGTTACTGCATACCATACCATGTGCATGCTATAAGTCAGTACCTATGCTTCCCACTCGTGTGAAATCCACTTTTGACTAATATTTTATGAAGCCTGCCACGTGGTAGCCTATGAATGAATGGATTTTTTTTGTTACTTTATACTGACCGACATATCCATAGTTGACTTCTACAGGAAGATCAAATTCACACTAAAAATTTAAAATATAATAAATAATTAAAATAACAGTATTTAAAAGACAAACTGGACTCAAGCACCAAGAGTAAATAATATTAAATCAGTAATTGATTGTAAGTTGATCATCTTCTCAGGGGGGCAAGGTGGGGACTGGAGGGGAACAACTCCTGCACACCTCCCCTTGATCAGCCCCTGACAAATACATGTAATAAGCCATGACAAATATAACTACTCTTAGCCAGGCTTCCCCCTCTCCCTCCCCCACCCCCCCCCCATGAACACACCCACTCACAAAACAACATATCTGATTATAAACAGTTCCATTTACCAGTGCATCCTCTTTTAGTTCCAGTGATTTCAAAACTGCTTGTCCTGAAATGAAAACAAATTTATAGAGATACTTATAAAATTCATGAATAATTAATGTCAGCAAAACACAATAGAAAATCATAACAGTGCCAGAGTCTTTTAATCGGATAAAGAATCGTCCTCATTTGCATTCCACTTCAACTTGGATTTTCTCAGCCAAATTTCTTAATTTATTTTAAAAATCAGTACAACATAAAAATATAGTCCTAGACATTTCATAAGTGATATGCACGATCAACCTTTATCATGGGCATAAAATGGCTCACCTATGGCTCGCCATCTTAAATGCAAATAAAGGTCTCCAGCTCACACTTTATATATTACATAATACCAGCTAGGAGGTCAGTATTATATTCAGATTCAGCCTGAGGTCCTAAATACACAGAATGATGTCCATCTGCAAAGACTGAGGGCAAAGTTTTTTCTATGTACAGACCAACCAATAACATTTTTATTTATTTTTAATTCAGGTGCAAAATTTCCTTCTCTAGTTGGCCAGAGGGAGCAGTTTATAACCAAGGTCCATATTCTTATCCAGACCCAAAAATAAAGTTTTTCTTTGAAGGGTTAATGAACTTGTTAGTAAACCACTAGTTTTGAAACAAGGAGAATTGTCAAGGAAAAACTTTTGCATGCATCTACACGAGCTTGAAATGAGCAAAAATTAAAAAAGAAAAACTTGACAAGGTAAAATAGATTATATAGATGTGCCTGAAAAGCATCAATTGACATAGATTTTGATTAGCTCACTGAAAGCTAACTGGCATGCATTCTGAGCAATGAAGAATTGAAAGCTAGTGGCTACTGTATCTACATGATTGCACATGAATGCACACAAAAACCTTGTGATTAATTTCTGTTAAAATACTTATAATCTGGGTTATAATGTACAATAGTATCATATAAAAGGAATTGGTTTCCCAGTGAATGGCTGAACAAGTGTTGCAATTTTTCCCACAAAAAAAACAATTTTAAATTTATTTTATTTGAAATCCTCTATATACTTAAGACTGTCATCACATGACAGGAAGGAGTATCATTCAAATTTCAAAACCCAAAACATTCAAATACTTTTACATTTGGAAATTATGTCTACAAAAATTTTAAACTCCCTAAGAGCAGAGAACAAAAAATAAGGGAAAATAAATCTCTGAATCTGAAGTAATTCAAGTACATTTTTGAGAGAGCAATGTAGCTAAACACAAATAAAATGCATATTTAAAGTAAGTTAAGCTTATTGCTTACGATCCTTAACACTTCAACGTCTTTTATTTCAAATAAATACGACAAACCATAGTTGTAACACACATCCATAAGCACCCAAAGGAATTTTTATGGTGTAAGGATTAAGGTATCATGCTCTATATAAACATATGTTATTCCAGATGCACTCTAAAAGCTGATTTCTTAAAATAAGCTTAAGTAAAAAATTCTTAAAATGACGTCCTGAGACAAGAACAAGTGCTCATTTTGAGAAGTTAACCTTTCAAAATAAGAAAGATGAGCTAAATATTGGGAATCTTTCTCTTGAAATAAGACATAGATGTCATAAATTAAGAAATCAGCTTTAAGAGTGATGACCACAAATTATGATTGCTTAGTTGTCTTACCGCTCAAAATTGCCAGCTCCAAGTTTGATGTGTCCAAGTCTTTGATGTATTTTCCAAGAACTTTGTTCAAAACTGATACAACTACTTGCTTGAAAATCATCTTTGGTGTTCAAGAAGTTATCCAAAAGCTACTCTATACATTTTCCTTTTTAATGAACATTTAAATGAGGAAATACGAAAATGGAAATAAGCTTAAGTAACTTACTTAAACGCCAAGTTCCGTTTTATGACCATCGCAAAACATCATTCAGCGCTAAGTCAAAAATGCTCAATTTTGAAGAGTACATAAATTTCTGCGGAATAATTCGGTATCGTTTATAAACTACACTTATTCTCAAACATTGGATTCAATTTTTAACCAAAACTTTAACATATTTAGAGGAGAAAAAAGAGACAACATTGACAAGACCCTTGGCCTTGAGTTACCCTCCTTACAGCGATTTTGATTGGTTATTGTTGACATTTTTTTTGTTTACTTAGCCAATTACGATTGAGCTTAGATTTTTGTTGCGCTACGGGACAAAACATTTATATGGGCCACAGGGAGCCCACTTTAGATAAAAGTGAAAATGGAAAATAAAATTCAAAAACATTGTGTTTTATTTATTTTCTGTACTTAAAGTCCAAGATGGTGTGCCACGCAACACGAGGAAACCGAACATTGAAATAAAAAAGTAGCAGAACATTTTTTAAAACGCGCGATTTGGTTTTCCTATAAATCTTATGATATTGTTACTGTGGGTGCTATGAGATTCAAGGAGAATTCATTGGAGGCCTCGGGAATTCCACGTTGAATTTCACTCGAAAAAACGATAACGCACTCGTCGCTTCGCGACTCGTGCGTTTTTCTCGCGAAATTCAACGAGGAATTCCCTCGATCGTCCTCCCATGAATTCTCCTATATAACTTCCCTCAGTTTCGACCCCAGACTTCTTCATTCTTATGGTAGAAACTAGTAAAAACTAGTGTAGACTGCGTCGGTGTATATAGCAAACCAGTTGATAGGAATATAATTTGTAACACCGTGTAGAGGGTGATTCGAATCACCCTCCACACGGTGTTACAAATTATATTCCTATCAACTCTTCATTCTTAACAAAGTTCATTTTTAAGAGTTGAGATTGGTTAGAATAATTCGCACAATAATTTGTTAAAAAAGCGCACTAGCAATAACAACAGCCTTGGAATAAAGGATATCATTTACCTTGAGAGTCTAAAAAATGATAGAGTGTAGCTGTAAAGCAATGAAAACGGTTTTTTCGACACTAAATGAAAAACCGTTGATTTAGGGAGAGCGCGCTCTAACTATAATTCAAATTCGAGCATGCGCATTGCATACCAGGTAGCCAGAATTGAGGCCTGACTGCGCGCTAGGGGCTTCCCAGAGCACGGGCTGTAGGAGAATCTTTGCTTTGCAACGGGGAAAATGTTTGTTAGTCGATCAAATAAACCACT
>JAAAQI020135871.1:0-12790 GCA_011800005.2 Stichodactyla mertensii
TGACGGAAGCTAAAACGCCCGACGTCGCCCAGAAGTCTGGAGTCGGTAGGTCGCAGAATTATGAAAAGCGCTGTAAAACAGTTAATGTAGTGGTAGTTTGTGTGGAGTGAACCTCACGGAAGAGCCCCTTACGGGGAGTGATGGTTGGAAACATATTACCATCGAAGTAGTTTTTTCTTACATGTAAAGGATCCTCATATGCTCAAACTATGCAATGCTTCCGCAAATAGCAAAACGTTTGACTGTCTTAACCATCTATATACTTTGAAAAATTACGACAAATGCTACGGTCACGGTACAAAACGACGTAAGAGGAGTTTTCCTGCTAGGCATTCGATGGATTTAGAAGCATTAGAGCGGATTTCGTATGAGTGGGAAACACGGCAAATTAGTAACCGCACTGAAGCAGTACTATACTGTACCGTAGCTCCTCTGACTACCTGTTGTGATTAAATGATTCACATGAAAACGATGCAAAAACATTTCAGTGTTACTGCACACTGTACCCTGTACGTATCTGTACCGTTCCCCACTCATACGAAAACCTCTCTACCTCGCATAATTGTACAAAGAAGACTTGCTTGGTTATCGTGGTTCAAGTGTTTAATGAAATGTTTTCCAGTGACAGACGTATCCTAACCGGTCCCCACCCCACCCCTGAGGAAAAATCGTCTACATGAAGGTTACTGTAACAGTTTTTTCAATGGATTATTACATGCACCGTGTAGATCGGTTTTCAGTTCCTAATGTTTTCGTATAATTAATTGCTCTGCAAAGTTGAATTAGTCGTTTGCAGCTTAAGGCTCGGACGACACATGATAAGACGTTGCCTGTAACGGGGGTTTTTAGCGAATGTCACACATGGCGACTTTCCTTGCGACATTGCCACAAACTGTTGCTGGCGACGTCGCAAAAGTAGAGCTTGTTTCTCCATCTGCGGCGTCGTCACGCGCAACAGTTGCACGTTTGCACACACGTTACGATATTTCCGTTGCAAGGAACGTTGCAGAGAACGTCGCATCGTGTGCTCGAGCTAGATTTGAAGAACTCCTGATCGCCTTACTTATCTCACGGTTCATTTTTCTAGGTACTCTTAATTTGATTGATTTGGCTGGTTCAGAGCGCCTCGGTCAATCGTGCTCCAAAGGAGAGCGTCTAAAGGAAACTAAAAACATCAACAGCAGTCTCAGTAACCTTAGCAACGTCATCATGGCTCTTGCAAATAAGGTAAAGTGTAGTGATACAAGCTACAATCGTTTCTCGCGTTGGCAACGCAATTGCCCTATTTCATTACGACGTCACATCAAAACAATCTATTGTTACAACGCTAAGGATCATGGTCGTTGGAGGGGGACAAAACAGTAACAACACAAAGAACATCGATATAAAATGCGTTTTGTGGAGCGTAGAAAAGCGGTAACAGCCACAAATACAGTATATATTGTATTTTAAACATCTGTACGTATATTTGAAAACCAGACAATAGCCCACTTTCAATATATATATTCAGTGATCGCACACAAGATCTGAGTCGAGGCTCTGGGGAAACAAAAGAATAATTACGATTATTTTGATGTTGTTTGCTTGGTAAATGATTAGATTGAGTATGTGTTTTGTTTCTTGAGCATGTTATGTTGCTTGAAGAAACACAGCATACTCGATCTTACGACTATTTCATTGTTATTCCCCGGAGCCTCGATTCGGTTCTTATTATGTGTAACCACTCAACCATATATCGAAAGTGGTCTATTTGAGAGTAAAGTTTTCTCAGCAGAGTGAATTTTGCTCGATTTTGTATTGTTCTGGATGCTTCTGTCTCTTCTGTCTCCCTCATAAACAAGCCATGACGACGTCATGGAAAGGGCAATTTCGGATTGTTGTATTACCAGCACGACAGAAAATTGCACCGCAATAGTCATGTGCAACACAACAGCTGCCGAAAATTCCACTAAATGTTTGAGCTTTTCTCTGCAACGTTTTGATATTTGCACGCTTCGTACATGCATCAAAAGGCAGGATGGACCTTGCAAAGTTTTCGTTGCCACAAAATCTGAAATTGCGTTTACACGGGCAGTGAAAAATTGCAGCGCATCTCAACGTTTAAAGAAATTTAAAATCTCTTTCCTTCCCTTTGGACAATAATAGGCCACTTCAGAGTTTTCGAAAATGATGCATAAAGGCGAGGCTTCGTGCGAAATCACACTTTGTGGCGTGAAACGATTAACTTGTTCTGCTGTCATTCTTTTCTCTATGACTTGTTTGCAGCTCACTCGTAAAAGTAAACTTTATAGCAAAAGAAAAAGTCCAGGAAATGTCAGTCGTTTCGAGTCACCGAACGTGATTTCGCATGAAGCCTCGCCTTCATGCATCATTTTCGAGAACTTTGAAGTGGGCTATTGGCAGAACACTGAAATATTAATAAAAACAACCTAGTTTGAAGATAGGGATAGATTCACGAAGTTTTGCAGACGCATTTTTGGCCATTTTTCGCTTTCTCGCCTGTAGATCAAGTTAGATTCGTGTTGTCGGTATCACTAAGGCCCTGGCTAAATGAGGAAACATGTTCCCTCAACTGTTTCCAAAGCTGGCCATGCTGTCAGGAAATACATTAGCGATGCGGTGCGGAAACAGGAAATGTTTCTGCCGTACTGTAGAAACATATTTTCCTTCTCGGAAACAAAATTTGTTGCGCGTAGCAATGTTTCTCGACCATGTGGCTGAACTGGAAAACAGCGTTAAAACATGCGCGTGTGGTAAACATGTTTCTGGAAACATGCTTCCTCGTTTAACCAGGGCCTAATGCTGTCAGTTGAAGAAGCTTCATAATATTCTCTCTCTCCTCAGGATTCGTTCATACCTTACCGTAACAGTAAACTAACTTACCTTCTCAAGAATTCTCTGGGTGGAAACAGCAAAAGGTAAAAACATAGAATTTATCCTTCTTAAGTTTAAACGTGTCGAGGAAGTTTGGCCAATCCAATGAGGTTTACGCATGCGCGCTTGCCTTAACTGATGAACCACGAAAATACAGCGAAAATGTTTGAGTACGTTAAAATTTTAACATTGAACACAAAGATTTGCTAAAGAAAGCAGTACTCTTCCTTGTCTTCTCCCATGACCTTCCACACGTTTACCAATGGGAAACTGCATTCATGTCTTTCCAAATTTTCGCGCGAAACGCCAAGTTCCAGTCGAAGAAATTGGAGGCAAGATCCAACCTCTCCCTCTTGGTCAAAGCCCTATTTTGCTGACGTTATATTTACTCACTTACCTTTTTTATTCTCTTTTTAGCTTGATGTTCGTCAACGTGTCGCCTCGAGAAGAATCCTTCCAGGAAACACTCTGCTCGCTGAGGTTTGCAACAAAGGTTCGTGATCGAGTTCGTTTCTCAGAATTGTTGTTAACCTCTCCCCTCCCCTCCTCTCCCCTTCCCTCCCCTCCCCCATGTTTCCCCCGTCACGGATTTTGAGTCTTGCGAATGACCCGACGTTTTGGAGTCAGACAGAAGATGAGATAAAGTATGAGAAATCTTGGTGTTTGTTAGCCTGATTTTCAGACGGTTCATGTGTCGTACGCTCTTGTACGATACATGAGCCGTCTGAAAATCAAGGTAGATGTTTGTTAGAAATATAGCCCACAAAATGATGACTACTGACCAAAGGGGAAAGTGTCGATTAAAAACTCTTTCGAATCAAAAGGAAATACTGAAACTGGATTCTTCCTTGGGAAAAGTAGACCATCGGTGTCTTATATTGACAACAGTAGGACCAGACAATAAACTTGCTGCTTACCGTCTGGGAGCTCCGTAGAGAACAACTTTGCCCGAGGTCCTGAATATACGGTATGAGGCTGTAGTCCGAGGTCCGTTTTCAAGACCAAGGACAAAGTTTTTCTCCATCCTGACGAACAAAAGCCGGTAAATAACGTGTTTATTTTTTCAAATTTCAACACAAAATAGCTGGAGTGAGCGGTCCATAACCCGGCTCCGTATCGTTTCATCCGAACCAGAGAATTAACCAATCAGCGCGCGCGATTCACTAGGATTTCGGATACCGGAGGAAAAAAGTACTAAAAATGAAGCTATCGTTGCTTGGCAATGCCCTTCATCTCATCCTCGCCCCCTAAAGGGAAAGAGAGGGTATTTCTTGCTGATCATGAGATTTCATCCTTCTTTACAGGTTAATCAATGCAACATTGGAACTGCTCAGAAAAAAGTAGTTAAATGAACTCCAAATGTATATACCACTTAAAAAATATATTAAGCGTGAGTTACCAATTACAAATAATCAAGGTATAACGAAAACGGTAGCGTTGGTAGGTTCAGGGGAACCTAAACTTACAAGAGTTTTTTTATTTGCACCGGAGTCTCAGTGGTTACTCAAACATCGCTGTTCTGGCCGAACATGTGACGGATGAGCTGTGTTAGGTGGATTTAACAACAGTTAGTTCATTTGTTTTGCCATCCAACATGGCGGTCATGGTTTGTTATTTTCATTCTTGCTATACGGGTAACAAAGTCGTGAAAACATTCGCGTAACATTGGTGTGCTCCAAGTTGAAGAGTAATATACGTATTACTGCTCCGCGCGCGACAACTTTTTTGTTCCAAAGAGTAGAGATGTATTCTCCTTTTAGGAACACTGAGACGGAAAACTGTGTTATGCGCAGCGTGGTAATACGATTAACGTTTAAGGTAACCATGTTGCAAGACAATTTTTACGATTTTGTTAACCGTATCACCGTCCGTTTAGGAAATATTTACGAACAAACCAAGAACAGACCACTTGATGGCACACAAGCAATGCAAATATACATGCAAACACTTGAGCGGCGCCATGGCACAATATGAATTACGCACATGTGCGCGCAATGGCAAACGTAGTCATGGCTTTACATTCAAGATTGTGTTTGTCTTTGCATATGTGTCTTTAATACAGTTATATCGTTTGAAACAAAAAAATTAATGCAAGCCTTGAATTTTTGTCGCAAAGTATTCTGGTTAAATTTCAACAACATGCGCATGCCATATTTTTGCATGCTTGCAATTGTGTTGCTCGTGTGAGTCAGTGCTATTGGTCTAGTATTAATCTTGTTTCGGTGTTCGTATGAGCGAGAAACGTATGGTACTGGCAGCACGTACAGTACGACATGCGATTATCGTGTGACTGGGAAGCGTACGGTACTAACATTACAGCACGTACACGGTACGGTATACAGTAACACTGAAATGGCTTCCCATAAGAACTGTTATCGTATAAGTGGGAAACGTACGATACTGACTTACAGCACGTACACGGTACGGTATGCAGTAACACTGAAATGGCTTCCCATAAGAACTGTTATCGTATAAGTGGGAAACGTACGATACTGACCTATTGTAGTAGCGGATTACTTTTGTGGATCATCTAATCACAACGTGTAGTTAAAGTAAAGTGTTCGGCTTTCGTTTCCCGCTCATACGAAATCAGCTCGAAAATCTTGTAATTTTACGGTAGTTCCTCTGGTCTCAATCAACTTAACTTTTGAGATGCTCAATGCCTTTTGTTCAAGAGAAAGTTTGAAAAAATTGTACGAGTTACAATTCTGTAAATATTATCAGATGCTAGTAGGTTTTAGTAGTTTTGTGATTGGCTGTTTTATAATAAACCTTGACAAGATTAGCCAATCAGAACTTGAATATTGAACTAGCGTTGCTGGTTCACATGATCAGCGCTTCTTTTTAACTGCCATTTTAACCACTTTCCATACATCGGTTCATCGGTTCACTGGTCAAATACAAAGCATTAAGTCGAGGCTGCAAGGTAGTTTCAAAGGATTATTCAAATTTGAACCTAACACCTTCAGATAAATGATGAATGTTTGACCAGTGAACTAATTTATGGATCAAAAAAGGTCATAGGAACTGTGCTTTTTACCACTGCTGGTTGTAGCATGAGTGTTTTTTGGGGGGGTGTGGGGGGTGGAATAGGGGTGACCCAATAACAATTTGAAATCCTTGATATGCTCAACCCTGTGGAATTTAAAGAAGATAATTTCAATATATATTATTTAGTTTTTTGTGATAGCTTTTATAAGATCAAGTAAATGAAACCTGTCACCAGCACAGTAGTTAGCATTGCATTTTGTCATGTAAATAAATGATAAATGCCAGATCAAAACAGACTGTGTTTTTGTTATCTTGTGTATAAATATATATATTTCTAATATTTATGACTACCCGGTATACACTTATTTCAAAAGAGATCATGGCATTGATCATTGATTGACAGTAGGAGACAGCAAGGGTGTTGGTAAATTAAAATGAATTAATTTATTCACATGAAACACCATCAGCACAGAAAGTTGTACCACAGTATCAACTGAAACCATGAATAAATTAATTAAATTAAACAAACTAACATCCCTTGCAGTCTCCTGTTGTTCAATTGTCAATTCGATGCTGTGACAACCTTTTTGAAATAAGTGTATATTGAAAGTGGACAGAATTCATTAGTTAGGTAAGATAACTATTTGGGTGATGTCAACCCCACCTAAAATGGTTCAAGTGTAGTGCCTGAATCCAGGGGCTTATACTTTAACAGATTATTAGCAGTGGTGGATTTAGGGGGAGGGACCTAAGGATAGAATTAAAGGACCCTCCCAAACTCCTATTATGTGCCCCTTTCAATAGGCCATTTGCATGGTGTCATTTGACTACCACTACCAGAATGCTTTGTCAAAATACTTTGTAAATATTCAGAGTTTTCTTCTCTCCTGGGGATAAATAGACAATTGAAAAATTTGCCTGACAAAAAAGCCTGTGACTCAAAGCATTATGATCTTGGTACTAAATTATGCCATCATGCAAATGGTCTGTTGCAGCAGATACTACAGCTGCACCCTCCCCCAAGGGAGCACAAATGTTGTTTGTATAATGTCATTGTTTGTCTTTGATTTTGGTGTGATGGTGTGCAATTACACATAATGTGAAAGGCGTTTGTTTATCTTGGTTGAGCGTGTGCAGTTTATAATCAAAGCAAACAATCAAAACAAGTTTATAATCAAAGCAAACAATAACAATATTATACAAAAAACATTTTAATGTGTTCCCTTACATCCCCTAGAAAAAAATTCCTGAATCTGTCAAGTGGATATTTTCAATAATTTTTTTTAGTTATATCAACAAGTATGGTGGCCATGTTCTTTCGTTATCTCATTCTCCTGGAATGTTTGCAAACTCCCTTTATTAATTTATTTTATTTTTATTTATTTTTTGGGGGGAGGGGTGGGAGGTTTCTTCTAGAATAGATACAACAGGATCATTGATTGGTCATATATCTTATCCAATAAGAATGAGTGTTATATATCTCCCACAATGCAGTGCGCCCCAGTCGAGCACGCGGCCGCCATGTTGTAAGAGTCGGGAACAGATGGCATCGCGTTGATTTTAAAAGATTTTCACCTTTTAATCAAAGTCTTCACCCACTAAAAGACTAGAATAAGATGACTCAATACCTACCGTCGAATCTACTAGCTTTATTTGCGCCAAGGGACCCTCTACCGTATCTTCCTCCTTTGGATAAACCAACATGGCTGAAGAAGAAGCCATGGCTGTATGACGGAGTTTCTACATATTTACATATGTTTGAGGTGAGTTGTTCTGTATCCTACTGTGGTCTGAGCTATGAAAAGGCTATCGTACCCCAGCTACAGTGTAGCTTTTTAATCTGTTTACTGTTTGGGGGCATGGGGATGTCTGTGTGCGAAGTCAAGCATGTTTCTATGCGTCCTCAAAGACGATCGTGCAAGACAATAAGCTGACATGACTTTATAACCACTTAAAGCGTTGTAGAATTTCTCTCACAATAGTTTGTTTTCACGAAAAAAACGGCTGACTTTTGTTCAGTTAACTTAAAATACCTTAAACAACTTAAAACAACCGGACTTTCAGTTTTGAAAAATATAAAAATGTTGACCATGTACTGTACATGTCAATCATGACTCAATTATGCTCTGCTCGAAACCCTCTGCTTAATTTGACCTTCACCCAGAAGATTGTCACACACTTTCTGTGCCCAATCATTTTTTGCTTAGTAAAATTCAATTGCTTTTCTTTGCCCCTTGGGAAATGAAATTAGCAGTAGTGACACTAGGATGACTTTCCCTTTTCAAACACTGTGATTGGTTGGTGACGTTTCTCTCAGTGTTTGGATTTGAAGCATTGAGAGAGAGTAATTTTATTGTGTTCGTTCCCTTCACTCTTGGTCAGTGGCTTTTAGAAGCTGGCTTTTGTCATTGTGCACCAGCAGTTGCAATGCACCTATCAGTGTTAAGCTGGGTGGGGGCAAAGGAAAAGCCAGGCCTGTTGGTGGCAATTTGACTTAATCTGTCATCCTGTGGGCTGGAAGATTTGCCCAGACCCTTGCTGGGGAGAGGAAAATTTTAAGATATTTTCTGGTCTGCCTACATAAACTTTGATTGATTTATGGTGAAGAGTGTCTGAAGTAATACCTGGGATAGACAGATTTTCATCATTACAGAGTTTCATATTGTGAGGGACTGGGTATGAGTTTCTAAATTGTGATGATGACAATACAAAACTCACATAGCCAGAAACAGCACATTGAGCTATATAAAATTCTGAAGTTTGGTGTTAATTGGATCAATATTGAATGACTTACAGCCATTCAAAAATACAAAGAAATATACATTTCTGTGTCCTTGAAGATGATTGTTAACTGAACAAAAGGCAGCCGTTTCATGAAAACAGTCTATTGTGAAAGAAATTCTACAATGCTTTAATTGATTACAAAGTCATAATGTATTTTTAAATGACTGTAAGTCATTTAATATTGATCCAATTAACACCAAACTTTGTAATTTTGTACAGCTCAATGTGCTATTTCTGGCTATGTGAGTTTTGTGTTGTCATAATCAACAATTCAGGGACTTGTGTTCAGTCCCTCAGGATATTAAACTTGGTAATACATCTGAATAATCCTATTAGCCTCTGGGAAGGAAATTTGAGTGAATTAAAAACTAAACAAAAAAGAAACCTGCCATATACCATAGCTAAACACTTACATCCCATCATGTGTCTCCCCAAAAAAGCTTGCCATAATTGTTATCTGTAACCTAAGCAGCTTCATCTTGTCATTTCTTTGATGAGTATACTGGTTCAGGCACTGACTGGAGGATCACTGAGTGTCATAACCACTTTCTTACCATTTTACTACTATCACGTGGGTGATCACAGTCTATTCTAATATACAGTCTAAACTAGGACTGTATATTAGAATAGACTAGGTTCAAACTTTTTAATTGAAGTTTTGTAATTGATTACAGATAATTAGACTTACAAGTGGCTTGGATGACCACTTAAACACCTGTCTACATGTAGTCTTGCTATGCTTCATTATTACTAACCTGTATAGTAGGGATATAAAAGAACCTCTGAGCAAAAAAACTGTGGCAATAGCTGCAATTATTTTTGTGATTGTGAATTGCATACCACTGGTCGCATCTACCCATGAACAGTCCCGACAAAAACATGTTCTGTTGTACCATTAAATTTCAAAGTTTTAACCATCAAACTTTAATTTTTCTCACTCCTTAAAGTACCATTCTTCAAATAAATGCAATTTAGTGAGTTTCTAGACTTGATTCTGCATATCTTGTAAGAGTGCCACTACATGCCGAGTTTTTCCTGTATATATTGGCAGTAACTATTCAGAAAAAGCATGGAACTAGGAAAACAGGCAGGAGAAACTTAAGAGAGATATTTGTGGTATTGTGATTACATTATAATAAAAATTTGTTTTCTACATCAAACAGGACCCTAAGAATACTCCACCTCCAACCAGAGCAGAAACAAGGGAAGAAAAGCTAATAAGAAAGGTAATGAACTGTGTAATTCTTGTACAAAGAATAAGGACAAAAATAACATTAAGCCCCTGGCGGGAATGAACTGTGAAAAGTAATGAACTGTGTAATTTTTGTGTTAGTTTGCATAGTTTACTGTTATCGTCAAAATACCTGAATAAACCATTACCACTTTTTCGTATGTATCCATAGAGACGAGAAAAAGAGGAAAGAATTGCCATGGACCTGGAAGACAAGATAAAAGAATGTGAGTTTACATGTAGTACCTGTTATTAACCCAGCACAAGAGCCATACCAGAGTTCCTGTTAATGCACGATTGTGTATCCCTGACACACACACAAATCAGAAAGGATGCATGACTTGGGAACCCTGTGCATCCAGGGGACACCAGGAAACTGGAGCTACCCAGAATACATTTCAAGCATCAGTTGTTGTCCTGCCATTTTGAAATGAGAGTCACAACCCCTGGAAATTAAAAAAGGACCCCTAACTTAAAGAGTTAAAAGGTCCCAAGGGCCAATTCTTTTAAAATCTAATGGGAACTCTGCATACTGTAAGTGGACTGAGATTATTCTTCTGCCTTGTGGTCTAGTACATAACAAGCAGGCCATGAAAAAGGTGGAAAAAACAAGGTGCCATAACTTACATACGTACTGAGCAAGCAAGGTTAATAAGATGATGATTAATGACAAGGCAAATGCAAAAATATAGTTGTTGGTCTGTAACCTAAGTTATTGACCATGGACATTAACCAATGAAAGTGTGTGAAATTATCTTTCCATGTAAGATTCATTATTTATTAATAGGCACAGTGTTCATTAATGTCAAATGTTTTTTCTTTTATAGACAATCCTCAAATTGACCCCAATGCTGATGGCGATGCATTCAAAACACTATTTGTAGGCAGAATTGTAAGTAACCACCACTTGTGCTGCAGTTATGATACCTACACCTGTAATAATGGGGTTCAACAAACTTTTCAGTTTGATACTGGATTTTGTAGGCTTTTTCCTTAAACCTCAAATTTTCTGAAGGCTGTTTTAAGTTTTTTCCAGGCTTTTTCCCAATTAATAATTGCCTTGTTTGGATTTTTGAACATTTGGATTACAGATGCTCAAAATCATTGGGAATGGAAATATTGAGATTAGGGACACTTGAGAAGCTGAAGTCTCATTCAGCTACACCTGACATGACTTTTATGCTTCTCTCATGCTTAGCAGTCATAACGCATGTTGGCTGTTGATCATTTCTTAATTTTAGTCTGCCTGCTTTTGAATAAATTGATAGTATATGATATGTTCTTTTGTTTTAGAACTATGATACATCAGAATCCAAACTACGGAGAGAAATGGAAATCTATGGACCGATAAACAATGTAAGTACCAATGGAAAATGAATCAATGGGGTGGCATAGCAGTAAAATGTTCACCTCTTACCACTGTGGTCCAGTGGGTTGGGTCACTGGTTTGAGCCTTGTGGATGCCACATGTGAGTAGAGTTTGTTAGATGTGTTGTTCTCTCCCTTGTCACGAGGGTTTTTCTCAAGGTTCTCCGGTTTTCCTCCCTCCATAAAAATCAACATGAGCTGAGAGTTGTATGCTTAAAACAGTTAATGTAGTGATAGTGTGTGTGAGTGATAGTGCCCCAATTAGTGTGAAAGTGCTAGAATGACTAGGCACTTCACTAGAGATTAATTTTTTAAAATTTTTAATTTCATGTTACGTATGTTATTATGAAATACTGTACTGCACTTTTCGGTTGAGCTTGGAATGGCTAAAGTTTTATCGATTAGTTTCAACATACAAACAATATACTTATGATGTCATAACATCATGTTGTCAAGGTCAGGCCTGCATGTTGTTAGGTAGAAAATTTTCACGTGCTTGCTTTCTGATTGGCTAATCAAATCAACTTGAAATGCACATGGCGCGTCAGTTTTCTTTTGGCACCATGTGACACCTGACATGCCATGTGCATTTCAAGTTGATTTGATTAGCCAATCAGAAAGCAAGCACATGAAAATGGATAAAACTCTAGCCGTTCCAAGCTCAACCGAAAAGCGCAGTATTTTCCTCAATATGTATGTGGCACGCCCCTAACTCAAGCCTATGTATGACTATCTCATCCAAAAAAATCCAACCAAAAGCTCACTTGTAAGGTTCACTATGATTTTACTTTGAGGATGAGCATTTACATGAATATTTTCTACTGGTATTCTGTTTTCACTATACAACAAACATCATGGTTCATACAACCTTGAAAAGTCCTTGAATATTGGGGAAAAGTCCTTAAGAAAATAGAAATAGTCCTTAGATTTTATGGATTTGACAAATTTCACAATTATTCTAAGGTTTTATAGAGAACTTAAGTTTTCAGTGTTTTCGGTCAGTTTTCATTCTTAAATGCAGTGGCACTGATAAACCCCATTTTCATGTTGCAAAAGTAATGCAGGGTGGGCCAAGCATGTGCTTTGGTTATCTTTGGTTCTTGCAGTGCAATGATATGAATATGTGGGCCATGTGACACTATGAAATACATGAACTAGAAATAATGGAAAGTTATAGTGCTTGGAAAGGAGGTTATTCCGGGGGAAAGACCCTTGGAAATAAATTCGGAAAAATTAATTTCCGACCTTGCTGGGATTCACTTGGTTCTTGCAAATTAGCAGTCAGTTAATCAATCTTTACAGCTCAAAACAAGCCCTAGTAGAATTGCTGATGTAATGGTAACACAAAATTGAACTGAAACACTGCTTAAGATGGAGATAATTAATGTTGCTGTCCTTGAAAATTTAACATTTGCCCTTGAAAAGTCCTTAATTTTTTCTCAACAAAGTTGTATGAACCATGAACATATACTTATTTCAATTAAGTTTGTCACTTTAAAACCTAGAAAGCTGAGACCGACAAGAATTATGGGTAGATACATT
>JAAAQI020135882.1:1870-12788 GCA_011800005.2 Stichodactyla mertensii
TCTCAACCCCCAGATATCCTATGAGTCATCGGATTTAAACGGTCGTGGACGAAAACCGTTGACCGCTCACAGCAGGTAAGATTGCAAGAAAATCCGATTAACATGCAGACAAGATCGTTTGTCGCATGCGATTTCATTTCGACATTTAGTCAACATTGTTAGTCGTAGCACGACAATTAGCCCAGATCGTTAGTCGTCTGCGATATTTCAGCACGATATTTAGTCTTCTGCGATGTCAGCACGTTATTTATTTATCGTCCACTTCACCTAGAGCTTCGTTGTCACATCACACAAACATCTGACTGGTTTGGAATCCTCACCAACACCATAGTTCCCAATAGTACCCTTACATTCCTTGCAGTGTCTCTCTTCTTCCTTCCCAGAGTTCGTCGCCTCACTAGCATTCTCAAACTCGTGATAAAAGGGCTTTTTTGCTTGCTCTGTTTGTTGCGGCACAACATTTACATCGTCATAATTCGATTCCTGATCAGATTCTAATTCACTTGGTAGTTCTTTGAGAGATATTGTTGAACTGTGGTCAGCTAGTATTTCCTCAGGTTTGTTGTATTTGTAGTTCAGACTTTGATCTTCAGTGTCTTCTTTTTTGTCTGGTAATAAGTGTAAGTACGACTCGTCTGTTACGTCCTCGCGTGATACTGGAGTGGTTGGTGGTCCTGGTAACCTGTGGCCATCAGCTGTAGAAACAGATTAAATAGACATGATTTAATAAAACGGGAAGCACGGATGACGTACACCGCTAATGTGCTGCCTCTAATGTGATATTCACGGATTCGCAAAACTTCCGCCCCCAAAGATGACTGACGGATCAGAAAAGCACAAAAACCCAACCGTATTTACGAAAATACGGGTCGCGGTGCAACGATTTTCGCAGTAAGGATGAAGCATCAGTCAAACAGACTTACTTGGTATGAGGTATCCATCTGCCGTCATGTCGCAATAAGCAAGACTACATCTGTTAGGATTCTGAAGAATGAAAAAATAACATCGATTACATTATTTTTCACCAATGAAAAATGGTTCATAGAGTTTGACTGGAATTCTGTACTGTGGCTGCAAATTATTTGTCAGCTTGCCAAATTACTTTCTCTTGGGTCTTTACTTTTTGAGCAATTATTAGTCGAGAAAAGACGTCGAGGATTTGCAAGTAACTTCGGGGATTGCTTCTATAACATTCAAGTTCAAGTCTGTTCTTCATATCGCTGGTTTTCATGGAACGTCTCAGAAACCATGTTGGTGTTGAATTGAACGTAATACTTTTCTTTGCTGATCCAACATGGCGTTCATGTCTCTTGTTTGTTCATTTTCTTTGGAATACTTGTAAACCAACGATTTCACTCTCATGTGGGACATACCAATTCTTCTTGACCTCGAGGATTTCTCCACGTCGCTGTAGAGATACGGGTTCGCGCCACATCTCTCCGCTAAGGTCGTGGGCAACGTTGCTATTAATAGCGTGATGTTGTTCATGTACGAGTGGCTAAAATAAATTGAAGTTTCGCTCATTTTTCTGAATTTATTTGGAATTAGGAAGACACTTCTCTAAGACCCACTTGCCTGCAATGTTGCAAGCACTAGATGAACCATGTCTTATTGACTCAGGTTCCAGACTAGTCTCCTGCACACACACACGCACACACAAGGAAAACGACATGTATTTAAGAAGATCAGTCTTATCCTCAGTCTTACCTCTTCATACCCAGCAACAGACGGCTTGTTGGCTCGACCGTGTCCGTCAAGGCTTTGATATATCGGTTCGCCTTGATTTCTATACGGCTCGCGCGTATTCTCAACAAGAGGCTGATAGAAGTTTGCACTGAAAACGGAGGTCTGACGGGATCCTCTGTTCTCTACTAATGTCATATCAGGACCTCGTTCATATAATGGATTATCTGTTGGGGAAAAATAACTTTAAATGTTATAATTTCGGATCAAAACGAAGGAAAAGACAAATCGAAAAAGATTTGCCGGAATGTTTTTTCTTTGAAAAGTAAGAGAACATGGCTACTTACTTGCACCTAGAGGAACCTTTTTTCTGAAAATGAAATAGGGACAAAATTATTGAGGATATTGTACACGAAGGTTTGTCTAAATTATAAGATTGTCTTATAGAGCAGATTTCGTGTGAATGCGAAAAGCTCGCGGCACGCCGTGCCTTGCCGTGACCATGATGTTTTCTAGAATGTGCCTCGCCGTGCCTTGACCGTGTCACGACTGTGTATGTGCCGCGAGCTTTACACAGTCCTTTGAAATCTTCTCTAATCATTCGATGGATGTGGTCCGCCATGATTAGATATTGAGGTTGACTCTAACATATGCCTATAACCCATCTGACAATAGTCCCAGTATTGAATCTACATTAGGTGAACAACAACGTTCCTAGCAGTACTGTACCGTACCTGTACCGTACTTTACCGTAGCCATAACAACGCGTTATGATTGGATGATTCACAAAGCTAAAACAATGGGAACCCATTTAAGTGTTATTGCATACCGTACCGTATACGTGCCGGAAGACGTTTGAGTACCGTATGTTTCTCATCCGTGCGAATGCCTAGCCTGCGTAGCAGCGCATTAGGATGAGGGGAGGGGAGGAAGCGCTCCCCCTCGCGCCCGCCCCTAGTCTCCCACCCAAATGCGCCGTTACGCAGGCTTACGAATACCCCTCTCTACGATCCCTAGAGTACAGTCTTAAAAAACCCTTGTCGCTGACCGGCTCCGCGAATGCGCGACCAGCCTGAATGGAAGTATGGGTAAAAATAACTGAAGCAATAAATTTTTATCTGGCGCTATAAAATATAATCACGGAGTACAGCTTGAGTGAAACAAGAGTCTTCATGCCTCATTTTCAGTGAAAGATGTCCCGTGCTTCCCTTGCAATTTGTTGCTTCAGTTATTTTTACCCATAATCCCGTTCAGGTTAGTCGCTTAGTCGCAGAGCCAGTTTGTGACAACGTTTTTTCAAGACCGTATACGTTTAATTTGCCTACTTCAACCTCGCTTTAAAACCATTGTATCGTGGTCATTCAATCGACTTAGGGGAAGGTCTGTAATACAGTTAAATGAATCATTACCTTTTTGCCGAGTCTAAAGTATTTTTTGACAGTCTAAAATATACTTACTTTTTTCGCATGACAAGGAATACCATACCAGCACACGCCAAGGTGACGGCTATGAAAAGCAAAGTACCAAGAACCGCAGCCACAACGACTAGGATCATGTCGACTTTACCAGGCACGTGTATAAAGTTAGGCTTGTCTTTCTCATTAGTAGCCGGACTTGTGTGTACTGTGTGTACAAGGGTTGCTATGGAGACGGTATTGGTAGTTGGCATGACAACTAAACCGCCAGACTGATTCGTTGGTTTGTCAATTTCTTGGACAACTTTCGAGCGTTGCCCTGAAGAGAATATACATCCAATTGTGGCATTAAAAACAAAAAATAGCCATGCTGAGTATAAAGTCAAGTAGTATACTTGAGTATACTTAGTCAAGTCGGAATACGCTGCTTTCTTACGACACACAAGCAATTTGGTTTTGGCTCATTTGCATTGAATTTTTGAGGGGCACTTTGCATGAACACAATAGTTTTACATTTCTCATGGGACAATTTCATGTCAAATGAAGATAACAAGCGATTGCGTTTGTGGTAAAGTGCCCTTCAAAGTCGAGAATGAAGAAACCAGTAAATATTTCATGTCTCGTCACGTGATGAGCACGTGGATGTCAAGCGTAAAATAATCACATGGGTATCTCGTACTGTAATCACGTGGACAGCACGTGCCAGATGAATAGAAAAATGACCAACTGCATTTTGCCTGTGCGCATGGTGTGGTCTTCAAAGCAATGAGTCACTTTACTTACAAACTTGTGATCCAGCCATCTTGAACAGAAGCCGTGATTTGATAGGGATTTCCTGCATTGACGTGTGTAAAAACAATTCTTGGTAGCACGTGACATCCAATGACATTATGCTGCCCTGCAAGAGTTTCTCTTTGCTTGTATCCTTCCACTAAATGTTGAAGAAACAAAACATCTTTAGAAAATTGCTACAGGCATACAATGGTAGCATGTTCTTTCACACAGTATACCGAGACATTGTGCCATGCCTGACCGCGATGGTATCGAGTTGGACGAACAGTGATCTAACGCGCTGTGAACTGACACGAGATATCGTCGCGTCGCTTCCATACAGCGACGGTGAATGTGCCGTACGAAAACAACGCTATGGTTAGTCTGCGGTGCACACCGAACCCTTAAAGTGCCCCTAATGCCTACGAACACATTTGAAAATCCATTCTTCATAAAGTTTGTGATAAGACAGTTTGATTTTGCTGGTAATGGATGAACCTTGTTTAAGTAATAAGGGTTTGAAGATCTTGATATGCAAACTTTGTGACGTCATCTGTTTTTTTTTTTCTAGAAAGTAATCTCTAATTTACAGAAGGCGCTCGCTGTTTGAAAGAAACAGTCAAAATCCCATAAAGCCATATGATCGATCGAGGATAATGCTTTGAACATGAAATATCATCTGTAATCTATTTTAGCCTGTTTTTGTATGTATAATTAACGCCCCGTTGACGTCATCTCATTTGCATTTCTAGATCTTTAACCTTTATTATTCAGAAATATGTGGGTGCACAACCAATATAAATGAACAATGTTATCAGAAATGTTATGGAGAATGAATTTTCAAAATATAGCCGTAGACATTAGGGGTACTTTTGACTGCGCACCCCAGTTAAAAACAAACATCAAAAAACGAGTGTGTTTCACACCACTGCTCTGGACGCATGCTCAAGGGGTGAAAAAGTGCGAACTGTCGTGAAAAAAATGCTATCGGACCCCTTGCAGCCATTCCCAAAGCAGTTTAATTTGGAGGACAAAACAATCAGTCTTGCATTCTCAGGAGAATAAAATTCCATTATTTTGTCCTCCAAATTGAACTGCTTTGGGAATGGCTGCAAGAGGTGTATTGGAATTGAATTTATCTTGTCAAGAAATTGTTTACTTGAATATCCAAGTTCACGCACATCAAGCTGAATGCAATTCCAATATAGCGAGGTTCACAACAAATGGTGCTCACTTTTTCATCACGTTAGCAAGTGCTTTAGAGCAGTAGCGCTAATTAGAACTCTTAATACGTCTCAGCCTCCTCTCCAGGCATCTCTGGCTTCTTTACTCTTTTCTCCTCATGGGTTCCCTGTGCAATATCATGAGAGAGACTAAGGAGAATTAGGGGAGGGGAGGAGGGAACGCAACGTTCTCCGCTTTCTCGCCCTCAGGCCCTCTCGGTTGAGTTATTGACCACACAAGCAATTATCTTCTATTAAAGAGAGAGACGCCTGCGAAGGAAGTTTCTACAGAAAGTGGAGATCAGTAATATAGTCTGCCTGTCAACACATTCACTATTCGATTCTCACCTTCAGCTTCAGTACATCCGTTGAAAAGACATGTTCGACCGCTCGTCTTGTTGCAGGGTCAAAATCTGCCCAGCGGCCATTATAGTTAAGATATTTAGAATCATTGGGCGATATTGTACATCTAACGAGTCTATGATTTGATGACATGCAAATAGAAAAGTTTCGTTCGCCAGGGGCTGTGGTGTTTAATGTCGCGAGAGACTGGGACTGACAAGTTGCATCGGGGAAATCCAAAACAAAACGATAACCTGGGAAATGATACAAAATTATTAAATAATCCTGATAATCCATTGGTAATTCTGGACGACAGGGAAACTCTGGTAGGTGTCACTGTTGAAGAAAACTGGCGGCAACCAAGTGAGGAAAATTAAGGGAAAAGATATTTTGTTTGAGGCATTGAAGAAGCAATAGGCTTACAGGGGCGCTTCCAATATCAAGTTATAAAATTTTAAAATCGCGTTTTAGGGTATGGAAGCGTGATAGTTCTATGTATTCTTCGTTTTCACGTTACGTCATCGCGGCCTTGTTGGTGGTAAAGATTTCTCATTAGGTCCTTCCAGCTGAGCGAACTAGCTGCGCAAAGCATTGTTGGTCAAAACCTCCGGCCCTCGCTCTTTGCTTTCCAAATCATTTCTCGCGTGTTTTTTTTTTTTTTTTTCCGATAACGCAAAGATAAAATTTCACTCTGTTTAATAGTTTTGGACTTTTCTAGGCCTCAAAATACATCGGATTAACTTTCCAATTGTTTTCAGGTTGAAAATAGTACTTGAACATAGCCGGCCATGAAAAATCACAACGGACTGTGATTGGTTAGAGAAATTATTTCCGCTCAGCTGGCCTTTTGTCTGTACCACCAACATGGCCGTCATGTTTTTCTTTTCATCCTCTTGGAAATAATTTTCATTCTACCAGACTGAGTGTTTGTAAACCTCTTTTGTCTTTCACGAACAAAAATGTGAAACATTTTGCCTTCAAACCAGTTTCGTTTTCTCAAAAATGTGAAACTTTTTGCCTTCAAACTAGTTTCGTCCTCTAAATTTCCGCTTGCAAATGGTTTCTAAGCATCGATTCATTTGTGAAAAAACATTTCCATCTGGTAAGAGAGGGAAATCTTCAGTGTTTGTCAAAGCTGCTTGATTCTTGATAAACCGGTCTGACCTGTTTTTCCTCATTTCCCAGGCCTTTTTCGTACACAAACCGAGATGGCTGACTTAGTTAGCATTCTTTCACTCGATTAGCTATAAAATTTGAGGAAATTTTCGAAGAATATCACTTTTTTCGCGAGGAAGAATAATCTGATTCCAAATATTGTAAATACATATTTCCTTATACGAAAGTAGGAGCTTTTTCGCGAACGAAAAGTTTTTACAAGGCATCAATTTGATAGAATTGTCGAACCTAAGGAGTCAAATCGTAATACCAGTAAGTTCCTTCACCTCTTCGCTTCCTACGGGGGTGAGGTAAGAAAGCGTCTACTCACAGGCCATAATTTATCCTTCAAAAGGACACACATTGCTTTGTTCTTAGCTAACTACTATTACTGAGATTCTGGTCGGTGGAGAATTTGTGGTTAGTTTTCTAAGAGAGTTTTTGCGGGTTTCTCTGGTTTCCTAGAATATTTGAAAGTAATTCTTTAAAATAAAATTATCGGAGGAGGAGGTCGAAGAGAAAACCTTCCTGGCTTCACTTCTCCTTTCGTATTCCAATGTCAACCACTGGAATCCGTTATCATTCCGATCTTGTATTCGGTTTTTGATATCTATTCTATTTCGCCTGTGTTTCAAACCACTAGAAAAATCAAAGATAGCTTTACACGGCGTGTGGTAAGAAGCTCCTTAATACTATGTTGTCTTAAGCTAAGTAATATTTTAAGATCAGGTCGTCATCAGAAAGTATTAGCCTGTAAATGGTACAAAGGCTCTTCGGTTAAGCCCTTCTGTATCTTATAAATTCCATTTCAGTTGATGATTATCTTGCTTTCAATCCTTTGCATTAGTGGTTCTCGTTCTAAAGGAATCAGGAAATGCGATCTTAAAAGATTAGTACAATACTAAAACTGGTATTTAAATGTAAAAATAACGATCCGAAGAGCGCAGTTTTTGGGATGGAACTTTTCTAAAAGACGTGAAAAACTCTGAAGCAAATTTTTGGCAAAAAAAAGCGCCTGGAAAATGAAATTTCCTTTCGTTTTTCGGAAACTAATTTAATAAGCTCCTAAAAAAGCCTTTTCGGTTCTAAAAACGATGTAGTTTTAAAAAGAAAATCTCTTTAGCAATTTTAGGTAATAAGTTTTTATGGATTTACATGTAATGGGGTATGTAAAGCTGAATTGAAAGAAACTGGTCAAATATTGTCGACTTACTGGAGCACAGTTAATCTAATTCTGCAGAATTTTGACGATATCTTGAAGGATCTCTGAACTAATAGTAATATAATCTGAGGAAAAGCCGTATAATCGTTTCGGTCGGAACAGAATTAGCCAAACCTGACAATGTTGATAGAAAATATTACGAGGCGCTGACTTCAAAGCAACGTTTGCCAAACATTTGATATAGTTTTAGACAACGCTTTGAGGATATGTCAAGTGTGGTTAGCGGTCGACTCACGAATACCAAAGATGTGTTTTTTTTGGTTTAAATTTTTAAAATGATCACGTTAGACAAGGCCTTACACTGTCTCATGTCAGGTTATGTGTCTGTTAATGGACTTAGAGGGTTCTGGACAAAAAGGAAATTGAAAAATTCAGCTCAATGTTTACTTGAACAACGCGAGCAAACAAACGGAGACGAATCGAATGATTCATTTTGTACAACATAAAACTTCACTTCAAAGAATCTTTACACTCGGTTAGTAGAATACAACTGAAATAAGGAATATATATAGCCTAAAAAACTAAAAAGTTTAGGAAAGCGAAACAAATTTTGATTGAATTTGACAAATGAGTGAAGGTTACACGAAAACGAAAGAACAGAAACGAACTCTCGCCAACCCAAGCGAGTCAGTAAGCTTATACGT
Organism: Stichodactyla mertensii; assembly: GCA_011800005.2. Taxonomy (NCBI): domain Eukaryota; kingdom Metazoa; phylum Cnidaria; class Anthozoa; order Actiniaria; family Stichodactylidae; genus Stichodactyla; species Stichodactyla mertensii. Next base: position 10,326 of record JAAAQI020135882.1, read on the forward strand.
TGTATAACACAGTCAAAGCCTGACACACACTTTGTTTTCGAACTTTTTTAACAAATTTTGCCGGGCTATAAACATATATTACGGTTTAAACTAGTCGACAGAAAGCTCAGTGTTTGAGAGAGGCTCGAAGAGAAACGTCGAGAAACATGTTGTCTTAAATAATAGGCTAGAGTCTCCATGTATTTACTAAAGGATATTAAAAACCATCAACTGATTGCCAAGCCTGTATCACTAAACATTAAGAATTTCCTTTTATATTAACATTAAAACCACAAGGATTTTCTAAGATTTCCATAAATGTTTTTAAACTTAAGAGCACAAAGACTGAACAGTACTTGCACCCAATGACCTCACCCTTTGAGAACCTTGACTTCGCTATATCTTTTTAGTTGAGGCATTGAACAGCGAGGAAAAACGTCTGAAACTTAGATTTAAGGATTCTTTAGGATCTTTTAACGATGAAAAGGAAAAAGAATGCACAAGATTAAAACACATTTTTAAGTATTTGTGATAGATACTGACGTTAGTAAAAATGACTCGTACGACAGACCGAACCTAAGTGAATTTTCTTATTTCCTGTTGTCTTCCTTTGTTTTCTAAAAATACTAAAACTTATTTTTATTCCTTCCTCACAAAGCGAAGGAATCAGGAATCTGGTTTTCTGAATAAGATTTTTACCGAGCTGTTCTTTAGCAACTTAAATGAAGAATAACATTAATTCTAAGAGTTTTGCACAGTAGAAATATAGAATCTCTTTGTGCATTTGAAGCGAGTATCGAAGGACAGGGTTGTTGCTAATTTTATTCAAATTTCGCATAGCTAAGGAAATTAGACAAACCCAACTAACAGAATTCTGGGACTTGCATGGACTTGATAAACTCCTAACCAAAGTCCTAACTCACCTGATTTACTCAGTCCAGAAGTTTGAGTAATATTTCTGTCGTCGACGCATCTCTGTTCGTGTACGAGAAACGTTGGTCTTTCTTGAACACACTGACATGATTCACAACACAACTCTTTAGTTTCACACAGCTTTGTCTTTTGAATCCCTCCTGAAGGAAGACAGATATTCAAAGTCTTCTTCAAGCACTTGTTTCCAAGCTTTCGGCCTTTGAACGTGAAAGAATCGAAGGTTCCAGGAGTTCGAATCACTGTAGCATTTAAAACCCTCTGTTGTAAACTTGCCACGGTTATCCCAGCATGTAAAAGACTCACTAATGCCACTAAAATATTAAAAACTTTTTCTTTAACCATTACTTTAACTAGACGCATTGTTCTTTTCCTTGTCGTTAGATTCTGTGGCAATTTCTTTCGGCCTAGACAGACAAAGAAGCTCTGTGTTGACCTGATGCTTCGTTATCGATGTGTCATATAAAAATCGCCACACGCCAAAAGAGAGGATCAAATTTCACCGAAAAAAATCACCGCTATGAGCTGTCCATCAATACGTGCTGCACATACCAATTTTCGACCCGGTGAACTACGAGCCGAATGCGATGATAATTCAACAGCAGTAAAACGACTGAGTAATTCATAAAATACCCAGATGCAACAAGCACGCACCAAAGAGTTACTAATTTTATTGATGGACGATAAATAAATAAAGCAAAGTAAACATCCGATATGATTGGACTGAAAATACCAGAATCGTGTCGTCACGGTCCTCGAGAGGTTAGACAAGAACACGTCCAAACAAACTGATAAACCCCTTCAATCTTGTTAGTTAGATAAACTTTCACTTAACCTTCAATTTCTTATTTTCGTTGTACAAGCGATAAAGTTCACTCATTGAAAGCTTTGACAGTCGAACAACTCGCTTCCCTCGGGTGCAAAAACTAATTAATTTGAGAAAAGAAGCTGGTTCGAGTTCTTTTGTGTTTCTTCGTATGAATAGACTGTACCCGATGGTGTTTACTTAAGGGTGGTTTGGAAGAAAGAGCTGTGCATTCCTGGTATTGTTCTGGTTGTCAGACTGAGTTACTTACAACCAACGTGGTAATTTTCAATTAATTTTGTCTAGCAGTTTCATAAAATATATATGTATCGATCGTTCTGTAAGACGACCCCGCTCCGAAATGTCCCCGAACTGCCTTTCATGTGATTGGCCTGCGAGTTCAAGTCGTGTGTATATTTTTGCTACGTCATAGACTTTTTCCTTACGTATTATTCAGTATAAAGTGTCTTCCACTTCAAAACAGAGATTTACCCTGTCCTTATATCATGCTATTCTTATTTGGATCATCTCTCCTGAAATGTTTTAACTATAAACTTTTTCCCCTGCTTTTCCTGGACTTCCACTTCCAAAGTCTACATTTCTTGACAGTTTTCCCGCTATCCCCGTTCTTCCCAAAGTATTTTGTGGCGTCTTACACCTCAAAGAACACTAAAGCCTGGTCCTCACTAGCGACATAAGCATAAGCATAAGCAACATACGCAGACTCAGTATTGCATTGATCACCGAGG
>JAAAQI020135904.1:0-35053 GCA_011800005.2 Stichodactyla mertensii
AAGCAAAGCAAAGCAAAGCAAAGCAAAGCAAAGCAAAGCAAAGCAAAGCAAAGCAAAGCAAAGCAAAGCAAAGCAAACAACCAACCAACCAACCAAGCAAGCAAGCAAGCAAGCAAGCAAGCACACACAATCAAAAATACAACTAGAAACCCAACAAATAAATAGTGTTATTCTTACTTGGTCATTCCAGATTTGTTGTCTTTCTGCTTGCTGTTCCAACAGTTCCTTCTTCATTTCGACTTCATGTCTTGCATTCATAGCTGCTGCTTTACGTCGTTTCTTCTCCATTATTTTACTGTGGAGAGCGTCAACCTGCCGGCGTTTCTCGGCGTCGAGATTTCGTTCCAGGAACTCCAGCTCCTGTTTGTGCTGTTCAAGAAGATGATCAGCTTGCTCTTGGGACAGTTTGTCGCCCTCTCGAGCCATGTCTTTTTCGAACTTTTCTTTCTTGTCTTGAATGATCTGTGTGGATCGAATAAGTCATGTGAAAACATATGACCTTCCTGCATATTTTCACTGACTAAAATGAGCTGAGTCTTTGAAACTCGCAAAGGATTACGGGTCATGACTTTGTGCTTTCATTTTCAAATAAGTTTACTACCATTACCAGAATGCTTTGTAAAAATGCTTTGTTATTCAGATTGTTCTACCCTCCTGGGAATAAAGAGACAATTGGTAAAAGTTGTCTAAACTAGAAGCGACTCAAAGCATTCTGGTCTAGGTAGTAAATTACGCCATCATGCAAATGGTCTATTGGTTGACTTTCACACAGCATCATAAACTGCCCGTTTTCACAAAATTGTCTTGCATTGCCTTAACTTGATTGTCATATCTCTATTGTTGATTGAAGATCCCAACAAAAGGTACAAATTGCGACCACAATCCCTTATGTGCAGTTTTGTAGCTGACTTCGTTTGGCTTGTGGGACCTAGCAACAGTAACTATGGAGTTTCGGAACCATGGATTGGCAGTCCCATGATCTCAGTGTATCACAGTCAGCAACACTCTCAAGTGTCCAGTTTCCTAACAAACACTCACCTTCTTTTTTTGCTCTTCTATCTGCTCATTGATGTTTCCTTCATTGGTTATTCGTTCTTGCTCCACCTCATCCTCCATGGCCTTAATCTTCTCATGGTTTTCAAGGTCGAGTGCTGCTTGGCGCTCGATTTGTTTTTCAGCCAGTTCTTCTAGGTTTTGGGCAACCTTGTCTTCGATAGACGTATCGGCAGCCTGCAATACCTCCAGAGTGCCTTGGTCACCATTCAGCTCGGCCTAAAAACAAGGAGTGTTAAGAATGTTAGCCTTTGGTGCCTGCAACAAAGCTGAATTTATTTGTACTACTTATTCTGTTTTGTTTGTATATACAAATATGTTTGTTTGCTACATTGGGGGCGTGATTTATAGTTTGTAACATCACCGAATTAAAATATGGTTGTCACTAATTCAGTTGCAGTCCGTATCAGAATTATCTTTACGGCGAATTTAAGATATTCGTAAAAGTAAGAAAAAAATACGGTTCCCGGTTGAATTGAACAGGGAAAACGAGAGGAGTAGGCGTGCTCTAAGCGTTAAGTGATTTTGCATTCCTTCACTGTCATCAAGGATTTTAAAAAAAGCCATGACTAAACATGAAAACTGACCTGTTTGTTAGTTATATCCTTCAGCTGTTGTTTAATGGCCTTCTCTTGGCTCATCTCTTCTTTAAGCCTCTTTCTTGCTGCTAGTTTGGCCATGAGAACAGCTCGACTGCGCGACTGCATGTTCTTATAATTCTCGTTCATTTTCTCGGCTTCCGCCATGAAGCGCTCCACAACCAACTGCTGCTCTTTGTCAGACAACTGGGATTTCTTCATCACGTTGGAGACAACCTTTTGACGGGTATCTGATTCTGTTTCTGCCTCCACGTCATCTAGAACTGACAACAACGCCTGCTCTTCTCTCATTCTGTCAGCGTTCTCTCTCTCGGCTATTGCAGCTTTGATGTCAGCCTCTTCTTGTGATCCAGGCTCCACATTTTTGAGCTCGGTTTCGAGGTCTGCCACAGATTTCCTGCCTCGTTTTCTCTCTTTACGTTCTTTCATTTTTTCTTTCATGTTTGCGCGACGAGAACTGCTCTTCGTGTGCATCTATAAGAGTGAGGAGGAGATAAGTTTTTACGAATGCAATATAATGAAATGAATGAAATGATTGAATGAATGAACGAACGAACAAAAGAAAGAACGCATGAACGCACGAACGAACGAAAGACAGGAAGGAAGGAATGGACAATGGATGGACAGAATGATAGGCGGTGAGTGAGTTATATGATATTTCCAATATTATTTACTTAAAAACTTTACTTACGTCTTTCACCTCCTCCATTGCCTCTTCGATGTCCTCAGGCGCAAGAGACAACTTCATTCCCTTCAGCCTTGCTTCCATTTCTTTATCGAAAGCCATTCTGCGCCCAGACTCGATTTCTTCTCTTTCCCTGTCATTCTCCTCTGCATAAGCCTTGGTTAGTTCTGCTATCAGTTTCTCTTGCTGTTGAGCCAGCAGTATGAGGTCGCGCTCGAGCTCATCGTCATCCGGGAGTTCAAGGTCTATGACGTCACTAATGCCAGCTGCGCGCGCTTCCTCTTTGTGACGACTGTTGTAAAATAATAGGAAGAAAAAATTTTCAGTTTCGCCGCGAATCGTTTAAGATTGTATTCTAGATGTCTTAGACTTTAAAAGGAAGATCCAGACTTCTTAGAATTGTAAGTTAGGTTACGGCACATGCAGAAAACGATGACTTGTGGAGCAATTCTTCGTACGATGGAAGGTAAGTAAAAAAGAAGCTAAAAAGAGGATGCACGATCGAGGTCGGAAAAATTAGTTGCAGGAAAGCGGGAGAGAAGTCAACTAAAAAGGGAGCCGAATGGTTAAAAACGATATCAACCCTTCAAGGCAACAGCACATAGAGTAACAGGAAACAGAATAACAATATATCCCCATTTCTGTAGTAACTTGGTTGGTAAAATCATTGCAAAATCAATCTTGAACAATAAATTTTCCAAGACTACATTACGGACTCTTACGTATATAGTTCCTTCTTTCTCTTAAGTCTCTCAGCTTTGAGCTGCTTTCTAACATCTCTCAGCTTCTTTTGCTTCTGTCTTTCGATGTCGTCTTGTACTTGGGTCATCTTGCTGGCGTACTTCATCAGAAGAGCCTCCTTCTCTTCTTCGCTGGTTGCGCTCTTGAGTTTGTGTCGAAGTTCCTCCTTCAAGTCGGTCAAGGCTTTTTCTTTCTTCTGCTCATATTCGGTAATAACATCAGTGATGGCCTTAATCTCGTTAGACCGTAATTCATTCTCGAGCTGTGCGCATTCCATGGTATGCTTCTCCAGCAGATTTTTCTGGATTTCTTTACGTTTTTCTTCAGTCAACGTTCCTGATGATGTTATATCAGCGACGGTTACAGACTCGCTGCTGTATTTCTCGCCCATCTGTGTAACGTCTACACTAGTTATGATATCAGCAACAGAGAAACCTGGACCTTCCTCGAGACGAGACTTGTGGTCTTTGGACACCGAAGTGGTGACGGTAGTTTGTCTGCTTGATTCTGGAGCAAGTCCGCCATGCAGCGAGTAAGATACTGATGGCTGGTGTATACCCATAATGATTCCTAATGAAAGTTGAAAGAAAATAATTATGGTCGCAATTCCTTAAATTATTTACGATGTACAATGGAATAATTAACTAAAGAAAATCGTATGGTATATTACTGCAGGGGCAAAAGTTTGGACATGTGACCCTAATCACTCTATAATTTATTCAACTGTGGTTTGAATTTTGTCTTAGAAACATTAATTTCTTGAGCAACTAGATTACACATGCACTAAAAAGGGATTTTTCCTGATCTGTCCTCTTTCTCCTATATTTTATTCGAAGCTGGTTAATAAGTTTTGTCGCACCTCGCCTTCCCAGGATTTCATTTGGTACTCAAATGAAATAATCCTTCTGGCAGACTGCTTTTCACTCTCAGTCTTGATTGATGCACAGTTACTTCGTTCAAAAGCTCGAATATCGCGTCACCAAACAGAATAATAAGTGCGCTGTATTGACGACTCAATACCCCCATCGATCTCTCACCTTGTTGAGTCTGAGGACTAGCCGTAAAGCTTGGCGCTTCAACTTCTTTTTTGCCAAAGCTAGTAAACCCAGCCTGTGGTGATAAGATCTGCGGCGCACCACTTGGCATGGCATATCCGCTTTCTTGGAGCAACTTGATGAGTTTCTGCATAAGGGGTACTAGCTCTCGATTGGTTTCTGGCAGAGGTATGTCATCACCATAGATACCAAGCAAGGAAACCTCAAAGTCACCAGCCATGGTAGTACCACCGGTCAAGACAATCTATGAAAAAATAAGGACAACATGTTATATTTAAGGCTCGGGCACATGATGCGACGTATCCTACGACGTTGATTGCAATGGGGAATTCACACTGTCTGTCCACCCGTGCAACTGTTGCGCGCGACGTCGCCGGCGACAAATTTTATTGCGATAATGCAAGGGAAATCGCTACGTTTGACATTCCCTAAAGGGGATAAGGGATAGGTAATTTATTCCAATTTTAATTGCAGAATAGTACTACAAAAGTGCTATGGGAGGGGGGGGGGGTGTAAAGAATAAAAAAGGAGATCAAGGAACGTCTTTTGGTGATTTTTACCTTTGCTTCTAGGGCTGACACTTCAGCTTTGTGCCTCAAGTATTCTAACAAAGAATGACTCTCATCGATCTGTTCTGTACGGCTCTGCAGATGGTCTTGTAATTCACCCCGTAGTCTTGCTTTAGCTTGGACGAATCGTTCAGTGACGGCCGCTTCGGCTTCGGGGTTCAAAGCGCCCTGAAATAAGAAAAATATGTCAAATTTATGTTCTCCGCAAGGATTCACATCTAGGAATGAGGGTTTTAACAACATTAATGTACCTCAAGTTCTTCCATTCGTGAATTATATTTGTATTCCTCGGCTTGAATCTTGTCAAAGAACCTAGTGATGGCATCGATAAACCTCTTGTGAGCTGCGCAGTGCTCTTCTTCATATTTTCGTTCGTCTTCATCGAACAAAGTCAACACTGCGACCACATCTGCAGGAAGGGCGGCAGCATGGTCCATGGATGCATCACTACGGCGTTGAACCTCGCGGTGAGCAGCGTCAGCCAATGCAGTCGTTTCTTGGAACAAAGAGAAACAAAACTGTTGGTTGGCATTTCAATTCGAGGGTGTTACTCAGGCAAATGAAGCTTAGCATTGAAAAACTTGAGACGGGAATGCCATTTCTGGTCGTCCAAGCCTCATCAAAGGTCTAACCATTTGGTTGCAGCGCGTCCTACTCAGGTATTTCAAGACCCTGTGTGATAGTCTGGCCGCCATTCAACAGGATGATGCTCCACTAAAACTACACCTTTTGGATCGCAGTTTTGAATAGTCCTTGTTTTATTTTACTTTTCATCTCTTCTTTCTTTTCTTTTCTTTCTTTCTTTTTTTTTTTTTCTTCTTCTTTTTTTCTTTTTCTCTTTTCAATCCCATACGTCTATTTTGTGTCAGTGTAAATTTTCTTCCTAACTTACCTTCTCGAATAGACTCAAGTCTCTCTTTGACCTTGGCAGCTGTAATATGTTCCTCATTCATTAGATCCTGGTGTAAATTCGATTCCATGACCGATTGCTCCTCTTCACGGTGACGCTGACGGCGCCAGAAACTGCGACGACCAGCTAACTCATCTTCTAACAGCGCAACCTGAAAAACGCCATGAAGGATGAAGAGTCAGGAAAAGACTGGTGCTGTTCTGATTTGTGCATAGTCAAACTATTGTTAATTCTAGATTTAGTTGCGTAACGTTTTTGCCTGTTTTGGGATTAACCACATATCTGTACCATTTCAAGTTTTAAACTGTCGACCATGACATGGAGAATTTAATCACATTACACTCACCGCTCCAGGCGTTGGTTTTCTCTTTTTCTGTGAGCTCGATGACAGCGTCATAGGTTCAACAACAGCAAACTCTTTGTTAAGCCTCACACCACAAATGGTCGACATTTCGTCCGTCACGGGGTCTACAGCCTTCTCGCCAATCATTATTGGAACCAACCCGTCACCAGTAGGATCTTCCATTGATCCTCCCAGTGGGATGATGTTGTCTGTCTCTCGGTCTTTTTCTATGCCCAGTATAGGAACATCAAGTCCTGACCCAGAAGGGTCTTTACAAGTTGTTCCAACTAAGATCGGCAATAGTTGTCCGGTTGCTGAGAACTCGTACATGCCAGGGCTGCCTCCATTTTCTAACAGTAAAATAGCTCTTTCTTCTCTTCGCATGACATCATGCAGGAACCTTAATCTGTGTGTCAGGGCCTTTCCACGTAATCTTGAAAGATCTTTAGTAGCAGACTCCAGAAGGCTGGTTTCGTGACGTCCACTGCTTGCTTGAGGTCCTGTGATAGCTTCTTTTAATGCACGTAGTGTATCAATGACGCGGAATTCGTGGTAGAGCTCTCCCACGTCTAGAACAAGATCGTATCCACCTCCAATAGGTTCGAGCTCGAGTTCTTCGCCGTCGCCTACCAACCGCGAGCTGGTGACCTTAAGGGGTCTCGAAGACAGAGGCTCTGTAAAGCTATCACCCAGAAGGATAGGTATCTCATCCCCACGGTCAGAATCCCCTGGTGTGCCCCCGAGAGGAATGACCTCCCCTGTGGACGGGTCGATTGTTACATTTGTGATGGGAACTGGTAGACCAGTATTGGGATCAAGCGTCATGCCGCCTATCTCTATGGCAACGGGTAGGCCGGTTACGGGGTCAGGATGACAACCACCAACTGGGTATGCAGTGCCTTGAATACAAACAAGTTATCATGATAAGTTAACGGTCTACTAATTTCAAATTATAGCATAACGATGAAGTATGTCGTGTGATGTAATTAATAATCCAGATTTCCAATGACTGAGAAACATCACTGCACAAGGCACGGTCACGTTACGGAATTAATGGCATCCGTTGAACCAATCACAGCAAAGACTTTCTTCTCATCATCCAATCAGATCAATAATCGTAGAAGGCATAGTCGCATACAAGGCACGGCGCTTCTCTTCCGTAAAAGCTCAACCAATCAAGAGTGAGCCTTCGAGAGAGAGAGAGCGAATCTTCGCGTACTGTACGTTTTTCACAGCCACGCGAGTTTGGTCTGCTAAGTCAAAAATATTACACACTTGCGGAAATAAAAAACCCTTACCAGTTTCTGGATGAATGGTCATGCCAAGTATAGGAGCAGGCAGCCCGGTCTTGCTGCAAATCATATTCCCTTTCATTCTCATATCACTCCGTTTCTCGACTGAAATGAGTGACGTCTTTACAGGAGCACCGGTATCAGGGTTGATTGGATAAGGGATGTACGGTATGAGAACTTCAGATGAGCTTGCTGAGTCAGCATTCATAGAATCGCTTGTGATCACCAGTCGAGAAGATAAAGGATCGTACGAAATATTTCCTAAAATGAGCCACATTCAAAGTTGAATTTATTTAGAAATTTATGTGTTACAAAAAGTTATTCTTAAAATGAGGCTAACCTCAAAATTACACTTTTTCTCGAGGCAATGCGAGACATATTTTGAGTTCTATTGATGATACTTGCCTTCAATTGGCATAACGTGTGCCGAGTTCGGATGCAAGAAGAAATAAGGAGGCACCGGTACGTTAGTCACGTTGTCCGACAGCAACATATTGGCCGTCTCGGGATTTGGTATTAACAATCCTGTTACTGAATCCGTAGTGATCATATCGGTTGCACTGACACTACCATCACTGTTGAACAACTTATCGTGGCCCAGTACTTCTCCTTCAACTGTACACATTCTAGCTCCTGTGAATTCGCCAAGTAGAGCCCACGCTCCTCGTCGTTGGCATTCACTGGTGACTTCTATCTCTAGACGCTGAAGCAGGCTATCGACCTTGCTCTCGATCCTGTGGGAGAAAGAAAGTATAATAAGAAATCTGGGCACAATCTGGTAACTGACTACCAGAAATGAGTCTTATGGTTACTGGACTGAACTATCCATTTTACCTCTCATTCTGTTATGGTATTTTAATTCATCTTAATATCTTGGTGTCACTGGACGAATTTAAGTATTTAAACGCGACAGATGGTGCAATGAAAATTCTCGTAAATTGGATTAAAATATTTGCGGAAAAATACAATTCAAGTAAGTTAAAATTGTAAGAATTTGAAAAAACTTTCAACGCTGGGCGACAAAAATGAAAGCGAAAATACTTTTTATCGATACTTACTTGTGTTCGAGTTGGTCATTGAATTGATCAAGTGTCTCTCCGTTGTTTCTTGATGGATTTTCTGAATACGCCTTGAGTATTCTGTTTGCTTCCCTGAGAGTTGCCTGGAACACGACTCGATGAGCTTCCCTTGCTGTTTCATCGTCGTTCCAGATGGTTTTTTGTTGGCGTAGGATCTGCTGGAACTTAAATCCAAGGTCTTTACGACGTTCCAGCTCATCTTCCAGCTGAACAAAAAGACGGTAAGAAACTCAGAGTATTTCATTTTGTTAACATTTGGCAATGGGTGCCCAAACGTAAACATTAATTCTTTTGCTATGCTACTTATTGATGGTATAATCATTTCTATTTTACAGCGGTTTTGAGAACGTTGGCTCATATATAGAGGCCGTTGTCGTACTGTGGGTACCAGGAAATTTCTTGAATGGGAAAAGATCCTATTTTCCTGAGATGCGGCTTGAGTCACACACACCGGTAAGTGTTAACTACAGTGTTATAGAAACGCATAAGAACCCTACTACGGCTGGATTCTCACACTGGTAAGTGTTCATTTTCATCTTAAATTTATATCTGGCAATTCACAATCCAGTAGGCACAATAGGTATAAACAAGACAAACTTTTGAAATAGCCCACGACGAATTGAACATCACCGCAGACTTTACCTCATTCTTCTTGTCATCATATGCCTGGAGATCTTCAGGCGTTGCCATGGTAGCACGTCCACGAAGATTCAGCTTCGCGATCCACAATCCCTTGAGCGACTCTGTTTGTTGATTCATCTTTTGGTATAGTTGTTTAGCCTGGTCTTTTTGGCGAGATATAGCTGCGGTTACGTCACGAGACTGCTTAGATAATATGGAATAGAACGTGCCAGCCGCGAATCCCTCTAGGTCGACTTGTTGGTCGTAATCCCAGAATTCGTCATTTTTCACCATAACTGCCCCTGAAATAGTTAACAAGGTTTTAGAATAAGTATTATGTTATAAGAACGATACCTTACAGGGCAAGACAAAAATGACTGCACGCATATAGGTAGAACAGATCGTAAAACGCTCGCTAATTTCAGAAAAGGTCTGTTAGAGTAAGTTGTGACATAACACGATATGATTCGTTGATTGGTTAATCAGCTTTCTTCATTTTTACATCACGCTCGACTACTGCTGTAACTCTAAGCACAATAATAATCTACCTGCATTGGGGTCATCAGTAGATGGAGAGGCCTCATTGGCTGCTTCCACAGCTGCGGCTTTGTAATTGTATTTCTTTGCTGGATGAACCGTAGAGCCTTTAGACGAGTAATCATCGAAATTATATCGTTGAGCAAGCACACGATAACGAGGAAACTTGAACGTGATTTTAGTCCAACCGTGTTTACGGAAAACGAGCTGGAAAAATGAAAAGATGAAAAATATCATCACGAATTCATTGAGACGCAAATCATTGTTACTTATGCTTACGAATAATTAATGAGGCTAAGACAGCGTGGAGGAACTTGTATAACTCATACGTATCGTTTTGATTTGCATAAACTTTAAAGCTAATTCACAAATGTATGTTCAACATTTTAGTAAAACACGATTTAGCTAACCTAGACGTATCATAAAGCAAGATACAATGTGCGTGGCGATGCTGTATCTGATCTACAATTATCAGATACAGCATCGCCACTCATATTGTATATATTGCATAACACGCCATCCAGAGATCGAAGGGCTCTTCAGAGAAGCAAGGTGCAAAATCCAATCATATGAATATTTTTTTGGTACGTTGCAAGAATAAGACTGTCAAGGTCAAAAATATTGTCAAAAATATTAAAAATGTATCCAGCCTCATACTTGAACGGAAGGTAAAAAAGTTCGAAACATAAATGGGCAATATATGGACCACGCCCTTTAGTGTCTTTTATGTCTATATTTCGTGTGGAATTTGAAATCTCATCTCTTACAAATGCATAACCAAAATTTCCCATTATGGAGGGGGTCACACCCAGTAACCTTAACAAATCATTCCCTTTTCTCCAAAATAAATGCAATAGACCTAATCCACACTTTGCGCGTATTTGTTGTCCCATTTCAGACCATCTGTTATTCGCTTGAGAATAAGATTCTTTGTTTCAGACCCATCCATATTAACGTGTCTTCTCAGGCGCTACCGAGAAACAGAAACAATACCCAAGGGAATGACACGTGGTCTGAAACGGGAAACAAATACGCCCAATGGATTAGGTCCATTTCATTGGCAGGGGGGCGACATCCTGCAACCGCCCCTAGCCCTAAAGAAATTCCCCTGCCTTACTTACCAGTCCAAGAACGAGAATGACCATCAACAGGAAGAAACTTCCCAACATAGCACCAATTAAAGCCCAGTCTGGCATGATAAGGATATCACGTGATATGGCCATACCATTCTGGATGACTGAACGAGGCGTGGTGGAGAAAAACGGTCCATCTTCAGCACACTGGGCTCCCATTGCCATAACTCTAATATACTATTGGAATCAAATATACACGGTTTGTAAACTACTCATGATAACTCTTAGGCCTGCTTCAATATTTTTCGATATCCAACACATGATTCATAGGGTCTCAGTTACTCTCATTGCCTTCGTTGCCTTATACCTTCTAAACCGATTTTCACATTGGCCAACGGATTTGGCTTTGTATATGGCGTACTGGGCATATTGGCTAGATATTAAGACTGCGACTGATTCATTGAGCCTTTGTTTTGACCATTATATAAGGGGTCATATAAAGCATTTTGAATCACATTACGCACGATCTCTCGGCCACTGGCTAACTAAGGCCTTTATATAGAACGGTAAAGGCGAGTAATAACTTATCTATTGGGTAATTTACCCAAGGAAAAGTTCAAATTCTCCTCAACTTACCATTTTCCGTTCATTGTTGTTACTAGATTTGAAAACGTAAACACCAGGGATTTCAAACTTGAATGCAAACATTGTGTACTGTGTTGACTTCTGCGAATGACGCTCTTGAAGATCCCTGAATGCACCGTAATCAAAATATGGGTTGGTATTGTACAAGTTGTCTGCATCATATATCGGATAGTTGTCATTGTTTACTATCCATATCATGGTCGAACCGTGGGATAAGCAAGTCGTTGGGCTGGCGATGCCTTTGAGGGATGTGGTAGATGGTAGCGCTAACAGGCTTCTGCGTCGACGTCTCGCTGAAGAAGGAGTTGTCAGGAAAGTATCCGAATCTGAGGTGTTGGCACTTTCCTTGGTGTTGTTTGAAAAAAGGTTTACCAGTACAGATGCATCGGGATCGTAAACTCCAGTAAACCCATCATCTGGGAATTTAAGAAGGCAAATTGTATTCATATGAGGCGAAAAGAAGAAAATTGAAAGAATACAGAGACGGATGGTGTGTGTGAGTCAGGTGGTTGCCTAGCATGGGACTTCGTATCCCGTTTGAGCTTTGCCTTAATCATAGGTTTGGAATTTGAAGAGAAGATAAGACAAGAAAAGGAAGACAAGACAAGACAAGACAAGCGGAGAAAAGGCAGGAGAATTGAGAAAAAAAGAAGTGGGTTGTAGGTCATGAGGCAATATCAAAGTTATATGGTTAATTTTGAAAGATACCGTTGACATCAGCCAGGTTTATGGGGTATTCCTTGCCATCGATTGTTGGACATCTTTCCGAGCTAAAGGTGTCTTCAAAGTTTGGAACACGAGAGAGGCTTGACACGTTAAATGTATCCTGTAGAGGAAGAGACAGTGCAGCAAACTCTTTAAAAATCATAACTTAAATCATAAATAGGTGTCGTAATAAAACTTACGACAATGACATTATCTGGCCCTCGCACGACGATCAGAGGTGGGTCCTTACAGACGACTGTCAACCTGTTTCGTTGATTATTTCTGCATTCCCGATCACAGACATTCTCTAAGTCTTCAACTTTGCATTTACACAAACCAAGTTCCTTGTCGAATCCAACGCTACCTTTGGGACACTGAGAAAGCGAGACAAAAACAGTTATGCTGTTGCAGTTGTTTTCACAATTTGTAAACTGAGGCTGCCATTTCAATTTTTTTAAATCTAAGGGACTCGTCATAAATTAGCAGGGGGAGGAGATGGAAAAAAGGGGAGTATAATCGTTTTTTGAGCCTTCCAAAAGAGGGTTCTTTAGTCAAAAAAAAAGGGAGAGTCACATAAAATTTTGCCGAGTCAGCATCAGATTAAGTATTAAATGCTTGAAAAAAGGAAGCATGAAAATTTAGTCAGATCCAAACCCACACAGAGGGTCATGATATTCCCATTTCTGAAAAGGATCACGTCATTTGCAGCTATAAATTTTAAATCTCCTTCTCCCCTGCCCCTGCTAATTTATGACAAGTCTCTAAAGTGGACGACAATAATCAAGCAAAGAGCTAAATTAACTATAAATAGTATCAGTGCACTAAATAATATGTACCACTTTCTTATCACAGTACTCATTCCAGCCAGTGACGCTCTTACATTCACCCAACTGATCTCTGTAATAGCCTTCAGGACACAGTGGATACAACTTGGATACGCAGTCTTGCTCTCTTCCTTCCATTGTTCTGTATCCTTCCTTACAAAAGCATCTCCTGTCTGAAGGCTAAGAATGAAGACATGGAGACTAATTGCTATTTTGTTTGAGAATCAACGAATAAAGCAAGAAACTATTCTACATGATCTAGATTGGCACAAAGATTGGTACTAGACTGGTACATTGTGTTTGATTCCTAGTTACTTTTACTACGTCCAACAAGCCAAGCATTTTATCGGGTTACTCCATCAAAACAAATGTTGATTGCTAAAAATTATGTATGGTTTGGATGAATGTTATGCACACTAAGAATAAATTTGAAGAATCGACTGTAAGACCTGAAAATCTCCCTGAAATCGAGAGGTTTATGATGCTGTTTGTCGGACCTGCCATATTCCTTTGGAAAAACTGTGACGCGCTGATTGGTGGAGCTATTGTTGGAGTGGGTCTATGAATCGCTTATAGACGATGCGATTAGTTAAATAGAATTGCATATGGTTCATCGGAGCATCGACAGCCTACAAAATGATTATCTGGAATCTTACTAACCATGAACACTCTGTGTTGGCCATTACATTCACAAGTATCACTTCCAAGATGCTTGGCTCCTGCACTTGAACCACAAGGGAAGCACGCATTTTGCGCTTGCAGATGATTAAAATGATCAAGTGCACACAGTTGACAGTGAAGAGGACTGGAAGCATTGAGATGGGCGTTGTATGTGCCATTCCTACAAGGACGCGGACTTATATCACCGGCTTCACAATAGTAGCCACGGGGGCATAAAAAACTTTTTGTGACCTCAACTCCCCAACTTGTGCCGTTCTCAGATGGATTATCTGTGATTGCACCTGTTTAATGAAGAGTACATGACGTGACTTTACTGGAAAAAAGGGGTTCGAATGCCTACAATCATGAAACCAAAAAAATTCCCGTGAGTTTGCTTCCTTCCCCTAGACTAGCCTCCTCCTCTATTTGCCATCTTCTTGAGTGTACCCAATATACCTTAGCCGCAACATCTGTTTTGGGTCGATTGAGGTAATCAAGGGTAAATGATATGGAAGGACTCTCAACCTCCTGTCACTAGTCACTGCTACAGACGAGATTCCAAAATAAAGGAAAAAGCTAGCAGAGTACAGTAAGAGACGAAAGTCAGCCAAACTGTGATGAACTAGCAAAATTTAAGAAGGGGGCGCCAAGGCACCAAGGTAATACAAATAAAGTTTTTTGGGGTGGCTTTTTGGGGGGCTAAGTCTCTAGAGATACTTCTTTACTTACCTTCGAGGCAGATCACTCCGCCGCGACACATTTTACATTTGCCCTTATTGGCAGCACCGTTATAGTAACCAGGCTTACAAATTCGACAAGTAGTGGCAAAACTATCTCGATTACTTCCATCAATTTCTTCATAGCCTAAAATAAAATGAGATAAAAGGGCGAAATTAGCAAATGTTGTAAAGTGCCTTTCTTGTACAAACCGTTTTTTAGGAACTGGTTATCAATATCTCCATCTTTCTAAAGCGTTTTGAGATTATGCAACATTACTAAATTGTAGCAAAGATATTCGAATCAACTAAGTTCAAGAAGTAGTTTCAAAAATGTTAAAGATAAAACAGTTTACCTTGGTCACAAAGCTTTGGAGTGCATGCACCAGCTTCGTTGTTTGAATCATTATAACAGTTAAGCTTTGGATCGCAGAAGTAGCCAGGTGGACATCTAAAAGGTTGGGATGAATTGCGAGGACAATAATATCCAGGAGGGCAAGGCACTTGAGACATGGAGCGATTACAGTAGTATCCCGCTAAGCATTCTCTAGGTGCAGTACTTCCTGGTGGACAAAACGTTCCTTCGGAACACGCTTCTCCCCAGATGCTGCCGTTTGTTTCGGGGCAGTAGAATCCGGCGGGACAACGATGACAGTCCCCTTCGCTTGCAGCACCCTGGCTATCTCTGTACGTACCAGCTGGACAAGGTGTAGGAATGGTTGTAGCATTTTCACAGTAGTGTCCAACAGGGCACGGCCTGGTGGTGTAGTTGGCAGTACCTGACAAGGAAAAACCCTTAGTATGATAGAGGAGTTGCACGATTCTACTGAAATAGCAAAGTCATACCTTCAACGTTACACCAGTAACCGGCAGGGCATGGAAGGCAGGTTCTGATATCAACAGCTTGAACAGACATTGAATATGTCTTAATCGGACATGGCTGCTTTGTTTCGTTCACTGGACAGTAGTATCCAGCTGGACAAGGCGTAGGTATTGAGCTACCAGGACTACAAATGAAACCTGCTGAACATGTCTGACATTCTGACTCCGATTTCGCTCCTTCTGTTGTAATAACTAATCCAGGTTTACACTTTTTAGGTTCTAGGGCACCTTCAGGACAATAATGACCTAATGGGCATAATCTCCCCATATTTTTGTTTGAGCCATCAGGGGTAGGCGTAGGATTGCCAATGTAGCATAGATGACCTTTTGCGCATGGGCCTATAATGGTTCCCATCTGGCAGTACGAGCCATTTATACACGGTGTGCATTGTTCTGGGTTAGTAAGACCGGTAACATGATCTGGAGTATAGGTTCCGTTCGGGCAAAATTCAGGGACAATGCTGCCCTCTCTACAGTAATAATGTGGAGGACAAGGCTGGGGGTTAGATGTATTTGCCTCGCAGTATTTTCCTTTAGGGCAAGGCAGACAAGTATATTCCAGTTGGCTTGGTTGATATTTGCCTTGTTCACAGCCACGGGGATGGACAGTTCCATTTTTGCAGAAATAGCCTCGAGGGCATTTATAACCCGATGGTGTTGGAGACTTAATCTTTGCTTCCGAAGGACAATAGTAACCTTGTAAGCACTTTCCCTTAGGGTTGTCTAATCCTGGTTCATCACAATAGTGTCCTCCTTTACATGGTAAGCAATCACTTTCACTCTCCCCACCAGTGAATGGTCTCATTGTTCCTATAGGGCAGTCAGTTCCATTGGTGGTACCTTGTTTGCAGTACATGCCAATAGGGCAAGGGCCGTTGTGTGGATTATTAGTATCATTTGGTGCCTTGAATTTTGCACCACCTCTGCAAAGGTAGCCAGCTAAACAGTCGCCAGTAGGACCATCTTGGCCAGGCTTGTCGCAGTATTTTCCGGGTGGACATGGACGGCATTCATTCTTGAATTTACCATTAGGTTCTGGGAAATAAGTACCGATAGGACAGGGTTCCCCTTTCGGTAAATAACTTCCTTCGGGACAGAAGTGTCCCTTAGCACAAGGTGTCGGATCAATCGTAGTTGTGTTTGGACAGGTAAAACCCCGTGGACATGGCAAACAACTCGACATTCCAAATTCACGTGCAAAATCTCCTGGCTTGCAAGGCTCCGCACTTGTAGTCCCCTTCCTACAGAAATGTCCTTTTGGACAAGGCTTGCCCATAATGCCATCGGTTGGTGTCGGTGTGGAAGAACCTGAAAAAGAAATACATTGGCATTGGGCGATCAAAGCATGATTGATAAGTTATGAGTTAATAGTGCATTGAATGTTCGCCATATAATAAGAAAGACTAACTTATAGGTCTTTTTATCATTATGAATGTTTGAAAGCCTTACCCCATATACAAAGGTAGCCGGCCTCACAAGGCTTTTCTGTAATCGTGGTTTCATTAGGAGAACAGTATCGTCCAGGGCTGCAAGGTCGGCAATCACTTATGTTTCTGTTTCCCATAGCATTAGAAAAGGAGCCGGCAGGACACCGTATTGGTTTATAGCTCCCTTCCGGACAGTAATGTCCTTTTGGGCATTGTGTCTCTGGAGGGTTAGGTTGTGACACACTACCATTGCAGTAAAATCCTGCGAAGCACAACCCTTCTGGTTCAGTGAGGCCTTCTTGCTGACAGTAAAACCTTCAAGAAAAATATGAATATTTTATATGCGCAACAAATATCATCAAAAGATGAGGAAAAATTAGACCTACCTTGCTGGGCAACTAAAGCATTGGCTCGCATCAACAAGCTTAGTCTTATTACTCCAGGTTCCTGTTGGACACTTGAACTGAGTTGCAAACTTAGTACCTTTAGGACAGTAGTGACCAGCTGGGCATTCTATCCCTCGAGTAGTAACTTGTAATACAGTGCTATCGCAATAATAACCTTGAGGGCACTGGTCACAATCTGATTGGTACTGTGCTATCTGATATGTGCCGTTGGAGCATCTTATAGGTTTTGGATACCCTCGTTTACAATAATGACCAGCTAGACAAGGATATGCAGATGGACTTGATGTGCTCTGTCCAGGAGGACAGTAGTAACCTGGATCGCAATCTCCTTGTGTGTGATCAAGCCCACTGATGTTACAGAATCTTCCTGCTTCACAAGGTAGACACTCACTTTCATTAGCATGGTTGGCTCCGGGAAGGTAAGTGCCAGGTTTACAAGGCAATGAAATGTTGCTTCCCCTTGGGCAATAATGGCCAGGTGGACATGATTCTTGTTTGCGAGATTTGGACCCCAAAGGACAGTAATAACCTGGATCACAGTCGTCAACGGGCTTCATAAGTCTTGGTTGGTCACAGTATTTTCCTGGAGTACAGGAAGTCATGTTGTAAGACCCAACAGGGCAAAAGAATCCTTCTTGACAAGGATAATGGTAAGGGGTATTACTTCCACCAGGACAATACCAGCCAGGAGCGCATGAATTCGTAGGCTTTTCGTTTCCATAATTAGCGCAATATTTGCCTTTGTCACAAGGTAAGCAGTCTTTGGACGAATTGGCACCATTGTTAGGGTTATAATAACCAGGGGGACAAGGAAAGTGGTATGGGTCAGGAGTATTCATTTGGCAATAATGTCCTTTTGGACAGATGTTAGAGGAATACTCAGTTGAATTGGCGTAACAATAGTATCCAGCTGGGCAGTCAAAACATGACGAGCGTCCCTCTTGATCATTGTATGTACCAGCAGAACATCCTGCAAAGAAAAATAATTCGATCAATTGAGCCAAAAATAAAGGTTTTCTTTTTAGAGTTTTACTAATTCCATTGCTTAAGACTGTTGCGTCAAAATTCCTTAGCAAAAGTTATACAAGGCTCAAAAATTCACATACAGTTTTGTAAACATTGACAGATTTGTCTGTAAACTCATTTTTCAAAAATATTTGCACGAGGAAAGGACTATTACCTTCGTAAAAGGGTGAACCAGCTCTACAAAAGTGACCACGTGGACATATTCCTCCAACAGTTATATGAGCAAACTGTGCAGGGCAGTGCGTCAAGTTAGTCATATATGGATTAGGAGACGAAGCCCCAGACACACAGTAGTATCCTTCTCCGCATATTCCATTAGGGGAGGTCAAATTACTTCCGCGACAGAATTTACCACCATCACAAGGAATGCACTCTCGCTCTGTTCCTAGCCCCTTTTTATTGCTATAGGTACCAGATGGACACGCTTTCCAGTCAAAACCAGTTCCGTTTGGACAATAGAACCCTTCTGGACAGTCTATCATGATATGGTCTAATAGTAGATTTGCAAAGCCGTATGTAACTACAAATAAACAAAATATTACATTTATTTTACAAGCAACAAAACATAATTTTTCTAAAATAATCCCTTAAGGTCAATTCCAAAAAGTCACCTTACAGTATGAAGTGTTTGATGTTCTTGTTAATTTTGTAATTAATATATAAGTAATTAGTGCGGAAACAAGGAACTCAGAAAAAAATTGACTTCGAGATGGGAAGCGAACCCACAACCTTCCGTGTACTACCCGACGCTCTAACCACTGAGCTAAGGGAACTCAAATGGTGAGCAAGGTCATTGTGTTAAGACACACGGACTGTATCGCACATTCACTTTAATGCCGAGTCATATTGTCAAGGTAGGCACTGAATTAACTGCATCACGGAGTCACGAAAGAAAGTAATTTTGCATTTTCTTAAAACTTTATGGAATAGCAAATAATTGTGAACGTGTCACATGAACTCACCTTTGTTGGTAATTGTTCCTGGACAGTATTTTGTCATTGGGCAGACATCACACGACTTCATGCCTGTATTAGGAGCATATGTCCCTGGTAAGCAATCCATTGGTTCTGATGCTTCGGTAGGACAATGACTTCCTACCGGACATATAAAGGGGCGACTGTTATTTTGTCCGGCAGGACAGTAATATCCTTTATAGCAACGCCCTTTAGGCTTCACAAGGCCTTGGTCATCGCAGTACCAGCCTTTACTACAAGGTATACATTTGGAACTGTCAGTTAATTGAGTACCATTGGAAAATGTTCCCGAGGGACAAGGTTCTGGATGTTCTGTTCCAGAAATGCAGTAACTTCCTTCAGGGCACACGATTTCTTTTGGACCAGTGGAACGTGGAGGACAGTAGTAGCCAGCATCACATTTTCCTGCAGTGGCTGTCATGGCAGTCTCATTACAAAATTCACCGCCAGTACAATTCAAACACTCAGATTCTTTTTGAAGTTTCGTCGCCGCACTAAAGGTACCAGCCGGACAAGGGATAGGCTCAGCAACACCTAAATGAGGGAGATACAGGTCACAATATTTTTAATTATACAGTGAAATGCAGTTTTGCAGATAAATTGAACAAAGTGAATGAACTGCTATTTGTAATGAAGCAAAAGCATGATTTACATACCTTCAGGACAATAATATCCAGGAGGACACATATCAGCTTTAGCACCTAAGTTGGGCGTTGTTGTATTTGCACCTTCTCGACAGAAGTATCCCAAACCGCAAAGTCTGTTTGGTCTCACAAGACCCCATTCATCACAGACATTTCCACCAGTACAGCTCAAGCAATCGTCCACGTTGGTTGATCCACTGCGGTTATTGAATGTACCAGGAGGACATTTAAACTGTGAGGCATATCGTGTTCCCTTAGGGCAGTAATGACCAGGAGGGCACTCATATAAAGCATAATTTACCACAGGTCCATATGTGTCGTTGCAGTAAAAACCAGCAGGACAGGTTTTACAAGTGAACTGACGAGTCTCGTTTTGGTAGGATCCTGCTCCACATGGTGACGGTGATGCACTTCCGGTGCGGCAGATGTATCCGGCTGGACAAGGATTTTGCGTTTTGTTTGTTGCTCTACCGTCACAGTAGTATCCTTGCAAACATTTTCCAGAGGGTTCTGGAAGACCGTTCTTTTCACAATACCAACCTGGCGTACAGTCTTGACAATCGGTGAGATTTCTAAAAAAAATTGTATGTGAATATTGTCGCTACCTTTTAGCAGTATAATCATCATCATCACTCCACCACCACTACAACTCTGACCATAGAATATATAGCTTTTTCGACGCACTATGAAGCAGTAGCTGACAATAGTCGCAAGTCTTAGTGTAGATGGGAATGCAGCATAAATACCTAGAGGGCTTTCACCTATCATGGCGTAAGGTGGGGTCAGCAAAATAACTGGGCATGGCTACCAAACATTTCCTAACGAGAGGAAAAAATTTCACACTCCTCCCCACAAGGTTTCAGTCATACTTTCAGTCCCACACCTTTGCAGCTTAACCCCACCCCACCCCCCACAAGACTTCTTCAAGATAACCTACCCCCCTATCCCCAATTTTGCCTAACCCCTACTAAATGAAAGCTTCCTTCACATATACCAATACCTAGCAAAATACAAGTCTTACAAGTTAGTCTAGATCTAACCTGTTGCCTGTGACGTTTGCAAATGTTCCTACAGGGCACAGCTGCGGACCATTCGGAATACCTCTTGGGCAGTACGCCCCCTTAGGACACACATCACCTGTCTTGCCATCCGTCGGTGTTGGATTATCTGCACCCAGATTACAATAGTGGCCTCCCTCACAATCATAAAACGGTTCAATAAGACCAGAACGTGGGCAATACTTTCCTTGGTCACAGGGTACCGGTAGTGCAGAACCATTGGGGCAGTAGTATCCAGGTTGACATTGACCTGTAATCAAAATATTTTGAATCATTTCGCTTGCAAGACCGTATCTATTTACGATTTGAAATAAAGGTGCTTGGAACTTACCTCCGATAGGCATTGACCTAGAGGATCCATTTACACAAAACCAACCACCTGCACAGTCCCCTGTAGGCTTGTCCAGTCCACGTCCCTCACAGTATTTCCCTCCAGTGCACAAAACGCACGAAGACGAATCTTGCTGACCAGATAACTTATTGAATGTTCCAGGTGAGCATAAATACTCTTTGTCATGAGTGGTATTCACTGGACAGTAACTACCAGGAGGACAAGTATAACCCAAGTAGGATGAAGAATTACTAGGACAATAATATCCTGCACGACAAGGTTTACATGACGTTTGTCCATGCTCGTCTTGAAAGCTACCAGCCGGACACCCACTAGGATATGGCGATCCTTTAGGACAGTAGTAACCAGGTGGACAGATATCTCCTATTGCTTTAAAATGAACATTCACTCTAAGTATACAAGTTACTGTACATGATAGTCAAAACATAAAAGGCCCACACACCATCAAAGTCGTGGGTTAAAGACATGCGTGAGACTTCCATTATAGATTTCGCAGTCTTACCTGCAGAACAGTTGCCATACAAGGAAGAATCATTGATACTCGAGGTAGGATCTGGTCTATCAACTCGTCGCACACAGTAGTAGCCTCCCGAGCAATCGTCTGTTGGAGAAGTGGCGTGCAATTCCCCGCAAAACTTTCCTGCATCGCAGTCTTTACACTGAGAGATTTTATAAAGCTCTTTTGTGTTACTATAGGTTCCCCGTGGACATGGTTTCCAGTCGCGACCAGTGCCATTTGGACAGTAATAGCCAGCAGGACATGGATGATAGCCGGATTTGGGATCTCCTGCTGTTACGTTTTCAGGGACGCAAAAGAAGCCTTCGGGACATACTTGGCATGAAGCTGAGGTAGTGGTATTGGTAAAATAGCCAGCTGGACAATCTACCGGACGTTTGCTTCCTACGTAAATTTAAATAAATAAACACTAAATAAGCGTCAAAAAGACGATATTTCGATGAACTAGAAATAGCTGCACAAGGAACTGAAGACGTTCAATAGTACCCCAGTCCAGAGAATTTCGGATACACGATTGTTGATAAATGAGAACTTAAAAGAGAGATCGTACATATCTGTATCACAAGTTTAGGATTATTTACAATTACAAATCTTCCTTACCTTCGGGACAGTGCAACCCAATCACGCATGGCTCTGCAATATCCAAAGATGATCCCTCTGGACAATAGTATCCAGCCCTACATGGACCACTAGGGGCTGTAAGTCCATTACCGCCACAATACTGCCCTGCCGTGCAGTTCATGCATTGACCTTTTCGCCACAAGCCAGTCGTGTTCGAAAACGTGCCCATTGGACAATCTTTTGGAACTTCAGTTCCTGTGGGACAATACTTTCCAGCTGGGCAAACGGCAGCAGTTTTACTTCTTGATCCTGTTTTACAGAAATATCCTTCTTGACACTGCCCTGTTTCATTGGTTTTACCAGGATATTTGCAGTAGTGACCTCCAGTGCAATCAGTACATTGCGAGGCATTATGTAGCCCTTGAAAAAATCAAATAAAAACTATGTTCAGTGTACACCTTAATATCAGCACGACCAGACCTGGGATGTAACTAATTAGCCGTAACCTAAAAGGAAAAAAAAGCTTTCGTAGTTTATTAGAGCCTAAGAAGACACTCAGGTGAGTAATACTTCTGCACTATTCTAAATTCTATACCAACCTGTTATGTTAGAGAATGTACCCGCAGGGCACGGCTCCGGAGTTATTGTCTTTTCTTCGCAGTAGTGTCCTGGCCAACATATATCTGCATCAATTCCTTGGCTGGGAGTCGCTATTTTCGCCCCTGTATCAACAAGTAGAAAATCTCGTTGGTTAAAGTTCTACATTTTAGTTATTTTGCATCAAATGAGTTTATATAACAGGAGTATAATGTCACATCATACCTTTCTTGCAGTAAAAGCCAGGGCTGCATGGAGTGACAGGTGCAGTAAGCCCCTTTTGACCACAATAATAACCTCCAAGACAAGGAGTGCACTGTTCTTGTCTATCAAGACCCTTTGCATTGCTAAATGTACCATAATCGCAAGGGTATTCCTCTGCAAATTCGGTGCCATTTGGACAATAATAGCCAGGAGGACATAAATAAAGGGTATAATTCACAACTCCAGAGAAGGTGGCATTGCAATAATACTTTTCAGGACACGTCTTACAAAAGTCTTTCATAGCCTCATTCTGGTAGTATCCTGAAGGGCATTTTTCAGGCCGATCTACTCCCTCTTTGCAATAAAAACCAGGTTCGCAAGGATAAGAGGCTGGAGTTCTCGATGCCTGACCAGGAGGACAGTACCAACCAGCAGCACATTTACCCCATGGTCTCTCAAGCGCCGTACCGTTACAGTACCATCCCCTTGTACAAGGCTTGCACGAGCTTGAATTAGTTGCTTGAAGGGCATCGTTGTACGTCCCTGGAGAGCATGGAGTTGGGTCTCGAGTACCTTCAGGACAGTAATATCCCTTGGGGCATACATTTCCTGTTACATCATCAGTAGGATTCGAATAGCGCGATTTCCTTCGACAGTAATATCCAGCCGTACAATTACCAGTTGGCGTTTCCAGCTCTGAAACATCACAAAATTCGCCTCCATCGCATTCTTTTGGCTGAGTGGATCCTACAGGGCAGTAGTATCCTGGTTGGCACATGCCTCCATGAACTGTTGTTTTATTACTGGTAGCACCACCACTGCAATACCACCCTGCACTACAATATGCTGTTGGCCATGAGTTTCCATATCCTTCGCAGTACATACCCGCTGGGCACCTTTCACAGGAGGACTCGTTTTGTCCGCCAGTGTGATTGTTGTAGGTTCCTGGAGGACAACGGAATTGCTTTGCATCTTTAGTGCCGTTTGGACAGTAAAATCCACTCGGGCAAACTGTAAACTCATAGGATATGGTACCAGACAAACAGTAGTAACCCGATGGACAAGTCTTGCATTTGCTCTGGCCTTTAACATCATTATAGGTACCAGGGTGGCATTTTTCTGCCACAGGTGAACCACGGACACAGAAAGTTCCAGGTGGGCAGATATCACCAATGCCAGTATACTGTCCAAGGTACTTGCTAAGGGGACATGTACCATTAGTTGTATTGTACCCGTCAATGTATGGCTTTGATAAGGCAATTCCTAGGAAAGTAACAAAACTTGAATTAATCTTTTAAAGGATGAATTTCAAATTTGCGCAATTTAGGTACTGCACTAACATTCAGCTAAATCCAATAAAAAGAAAGAAAGAAAAACCAACAAGGAAACAACAATAAGTAAAAGTTTGCGTAAAGATAGAAAATATTTAAATACCTGATGTGCAGTAGTAGCCTTCATCACACAAGTCTGTATATGTTGTAAGATTTGGGCCAGCACAATAACGTCCCGGATCACAGTCAACACATTGACTGACATCATAAAGACCTGTATTATTGCTGTAGGTACCAGCAGGACAGGGTCTCCAGTCCATTCCAGTACTAACAGGGCAATAGAAGCCTCGTGGGCAAGGGAAGTAACCTCTTGATTCATTTCGACTGAGATCCAAAGGAACGCAATAGAATCCCTGTGGGCAGCTAGCGCACGTGGCAGCTCCGGTTGCATTGGTGTAATATCCAGCTGCGCAAGGTTTTGGGAGGCTGCTGCCTTCAGGGCAGTGGAAACCAATGGGGCATTCTTTGGTTGTTGAGACTATGGAGCCAGTCGGACAGTACCATCCCTCTTTGCAAGGCCCTGTGACATTTCGAAGTCCTCGTGAGCCACAGTAATACCCTAAAGTGGTAATAGAATATGTAGAACAGTTATCTTTAAGCGGCAAAGAACATTATCATGAACAACAACCAATCAACAACGGATGAAAATAAGAATTAAAGAAAAGGCGATTCTTACCTTCAGTGCAGTCAACACAATCGCTTTTTGATGTCCTGCTGTTATTAGGCTGGAAGGTACCTTCTTCACATAAATTTGGCTCGCTGTCCCCACCTGGACAGTATGTACCAGGCGGACAAGCAATTTCTCTACTACTTGATGAACTTGGAGGGCAATAATATCCAGGGTCGCAAGGTCCCACAGGGGAGTCGCGTCCTGGAACTGAGCAGTGGTAGCCAGCAGTACAATTCCAACAATCATCAACGGATTTGTAACCTGAATTATTAAGAAATAAGATTAATCTCGTCTCAAGTGTTGATACATCCGAGTACTAATAACTAATTGCTTTTCATGAAACGACTTTTCTTTATTCATACATGACCGGTTCACTTACCCGTATCATTTCCATATGTACCCTTGGGGCAGTCTACAGGTTCACCAGTTTTCTCTGGACAGTAGTGACCAACAGGACAAATGTTGGCATCATCACCTTGATTTGGGGTCATAGATGTAGCATTTCGACGACAGAAGTACCCAGCTTCACAGATGCCATAGGGATGACTTAACCCTTCACAACAACAAAAACAATGTAAGTATCAAAATCTATGGCTGCCTATTGCAAGGATTCAGGATAAGCAAAATCTAGATATTAGCGACAAATGCCCCTACTCCGCAGAATGTATCTATGGAGTAAATCGCCTGTTCAACATAATCCCCATTTTTAGGCGCCGAGTATCTATTGCTTAGTGTTGGGAAGCTTGCGACATCTTGTGATTTAAAATAATTGCTTCAAACTGTGAAACTTACCTTGACTAGGGCAGTACATGCCAGCCGTACATGGTGTACAATCCGACAAACTTCTCCCCCTGGTGTTGTTATTAAACGTTCCTATTGGACATGGTTTCTCGAACTGAGACTTCGTGCCGTTTGGACAGTAGTACCCAGAAGGACATGGACGACTAGAATATTCAGAATTTGAGCCAGGGCAATAATATCCTTGCAAACAAGGCCAACATTCAGATAGTTTGGTCAAAGGTCCGTAGGTACCTGCTGGGCAATCCAATGGCTGAAAAATTCCTTCTGGACAATATTTTCCAATAGGACATATTCCTCCTTTTCCTGTTTCTTTGCCTTCGAAATATGGACAAGAGCCATTGGAAAAGTTTGTTGTACAACCTGAAGCGTTGTTACCGGTAGGATTTGGTCTGTCGACACCGTATTCACACCAATATCCGGGCGCACAGTCACCAGTAAAATTGCTTCCGTGTTCATAAGCACAATACTTTCCTGGATCACAAGGTTTACACTGCTCTACCTTATAAAACCCAGTCTGATTGCCATAGGTCCCACGCGGACAAGATTTGAGATCAAGACCTGTCCCGTACGGACAGTAATAACCTTTAGGACAGGGAATTGGTATGCCAGCCACTTTACAGTAGTATCCTTCAGGGCAAAGCTTACATTCACGTGAATGGGTAATTTTTGTGAAACTGTTATTTTGGCAAGGAATTGGTTCTGAAGTACCTCCTGGGCAAAAGTGGCCAATCGTGCACGCAAATTCAGGCGGATCTTTTCTCTTCATGCCACTAGGACAGTAATATCTTTGAAAGAGAAAGATAGATACAGTAGATTAAGTGTTCGTTGGCTACTAATATTTCAAGATTTTGAAAAAAAAAGTCCCAACTAAGTAAGTCATTATTTCAATATTTGACAAGATATACTTTTACAAACTATTCCTACCTTGGAGCACATGGTCCAGTTACAGTTGTAAGACCTAATCCATCACAGTAAGACCCAGGAGTGCAATTAAAACAATCACTTGGTGATTTACCCAGAGAGATGTTTCGGAAAGTTCCATTTGGACATAACGCTGGTGCATCACTACCTTCCTCACAATACGCCCCTGGAGGACATTCAATCCAATCTGATCTAGAGGCACCAGTTTGACAGTAGTATCCCTCCTTACAAGGACCCGAAGTAGTCGTCATGTTGTACTCGCCACAGTAAAAGCCGGCTGTGCAGTTTCTGCACTGATCGACTGAGTATATCTTAGTGAGATTACTGTACGTTCCTGGAGGACATTTCTTTGGTTCATCGGTACCCAATGGACAATAGAATCCTGCCGGGCATGGACCGGCATCGGTGTAGTTAAAAGTTCCAGGTGGACAGAGGGTCGCATTTGCTGAAAAACCTTCAGGTGTTGAGACAGTAGCACCACTACGGCAATAATATCCTATCAGTCAAGAGAAGGGAAGCGTTAAGTAACCTCTTTATGAAGAAGGTTAATTCAGCCCACCAACTTAACAAGCCTTAATTGCATTGTAACAAACCGTGCCGTCCTTACCTGTAGCGCATTTCTTGGTGTAAGTTGTCTGTCCTTGTTCATCGCAATAATAACCTCCTGGACATGGATTACACTCTTTCACATCAGTAATACCCATCGTAGTACTAAATGTACCCAAGGGGCAGGGGAATTCATGATTAAATCGTGTACCATTGGGACAGTAGTAGCCAGCAGGGCACGTGCTGTTTTTATAGAATACCACAGGTGCTATGCGATTATCACAGAAATAGCCTGCAGGGCAAACCTGTTAAGAATAAAAAAGCTATTTAGAACCGCTTCTGAATATTTACTTCTATATCTTGAGGGTATTAGTATTCCCAGGAGAATGAAAAGGTATTACCGCCAATTGGACCATGTAACAAACAAAACCACAACGACAAATTGTTTGCCGATGACGCTTGTTTGTTTGTGCACTGGAACTGAGATTTAGGTGACTGATGGAAAATAAAATTGCCAATGGCCAAGATTCTCGGCATACTCATCCCTACCTTGCAACTTGAGCGTCCTTGTTGATCCTGATAGTAACCTGAATCACAGCGTTGAGGTTCATGAGAACCAACTGGACAGTGATGACCAAGAGGGCAAGTATAATTTGCAGGGTTCCCTCTACTTTGTTTTGGAGGACAGTAAAACCCGGCAAAACACTCAGCTGTAGGTTCGTGTTTTCCCCATCCTTCACAGTAGAACCTTTTAGTACAATCAGCACAGTCTTTCAAAGCTTTATTATGAGTAGCATTTGAGAATGTTCCTGGTGGACACTTTGTAAAATATTTGCTTCCATCAGGGCAGTAGGATCCCTTGGGACATTCGTTTCCAGTTTTTCCATCGGTTGGAGAAGTGGACGTGGCACTTCCAATGCAGTAGTATCCTGCAGAACAGTTTCCAGAAGGTGCAGATAATCCAGTTGAACCACAGTAAGACCCAGGTGTACATGATTGCGGAGCAGAGCTCTGCCTGGGACAGAAGGTACCTGGTTGACAGAGACCTCCGCCATCGATGGAACGAGATGGTTGTGAAGAAATCGAAGCATTGCTACAGTAGTATCCTGGGTCACAAGGACCAGCAACATCAGCAAGACCTTTGTAAGTAAAGATAGATGATTCAGAATGTACCAATAGGATATCGTAAAATACAAGTCCATTTTATGCACGACTCGAACCCGTGAATCTATTTGATACACATTTCATATGCCATGAACGTAATTTAATTATTCCTTTAAACATACATGGATTTAGTGGGTTATTAAAAGGACATAACTAAAACAGACTTACCTTGGATATCACAGTAAAATCCTGGGGTGCATGCTATGCAATCAGACTTCTGAGTTCTTCCTGTTAAATTGTTGAATGTCCCTGCTTGGCAAGCGTGCGTAGTTCCCGCATAACTATTTTTTGGACAATAATAACCCGCCGGGCAAAGCTCAGGGTTTGTTGTATTACCAGAACAGAAGTAACCTGCTGGGCAGTCCAGACAATCCTTTTGTCCGGTAGCATTCTGATAGGTGCCTTTCTGACACGCCTGTGGCCATGGAGATCCAGAAGGACACTTGTAGCCCGCTGGACATCTTCCTCCATATGGGGAACTCGGACGGCTGGTGTACGAACCTTCAAGACAGTAAAATCCATCATCACATGCCCCTGTTACGTCACTTTGGTTTCCCGAAGCACAGTAAAAGCCTGCTTTACATTTGGTGCATTCAGCAGCAGATCTGATCATCATTTGCTTATTTGGAGCATAGCTACCAGGTTTGCAGGCTTGGGGATCAACTGTACCTGCTTCACAATACCATCCCCCTCTAGGACAAGGGCCTAACCATTTTGGTGTGTGCACTTTGTCATCACTCGGACTTGATGTTTTGGCTCTGCGACGGCAGAAATAACCTGCGTCACATATTCCTGTGTAATTCGTCTGCGCTGTTCCTTGGCAGTATTTTCCACCTGGGCAGTCCTCACATTGTGTTTCAAGCGACAATCCTGTTCTTGAACCGAACGTTCCCTCCGGGCAGGCTTGCTTGATTCCTTTGGCCTTTGTGTCGTCGCCGATGAGGCAATAATAACCTTGAGGACAAGGAACTGGAGCAATAGTCCCACCTGTACACTCAAAACTCGCTGGACAAACCTTGCATTTAGAAAGTCCCGTAAAATTGGCGTAATATCCTATAGTGAGAAAAAGTCAGACAGAAAAACATAAATTTTATGACTAATATTCAAGCGATGCAGTAAAATCGGATTGGATCAAGTAATCTGGGAAATACCTGGTTCACATGCAATGAATTGTCGACCATCAGGGCAGTAATGCCCTTTGGGGCAGGGACCTCCTGTTGAGCCGTTGTTAGGTCTAGGAGTAATCGCTCCTCGCTTGCAGTAATATCCAGGATCACACTTGCCTGTTCGCTCTGTCTGACCAGTGGCATTACAATACCAGCCCTCATCACATAAATCGCAGTTCTTTTGAACATCTTCTCCACCAGCAAAGGGGCTAAAAAAATATCAAACAGAAAATTAAAGGTAGTCTAATAGCTTAGTTTAAAAAAGAAGGCAGCATGTTGTTGTACTGTTTTCGGGTTTGAATAGCGCCTTAATTGTTGAAAACGTTCTTGGGTCACATACATTCCTAAGAGAATGAAATAGCAAAAACATATGGCCGCTTTGCTGGTTAATATAAGAAGCGAAGCCTAAAACAAATCACATGAATCCAACAAATCAAATGCAAGCAAAAATTAGCTTGTGTGTGTGTATTTTTTCCAGATCGAAAAATGGACAGGTTAACAAACATTAGCAATAGAAAAATTAATAAATACTTTAATAGATCCTTACTTTTTAGTTCCGGCTGGACAAGGACGCTCATAGGTAGTTCCTGCTGGACAATAATGGCCAGGTTTACACACTCTTCCCCATTCCAGCACACCTTTTTCGTAGGTGGGGTTACCTCTCGTAGCGCGGCCAAAACAAATATATCCTTTAAAGCAATCAGCTAAAAAGAAAAAATTCGTATTAACAAATAACAAAATTACGTAGCTCTAATTCATAAAAAACGTCGGCGAAAAGAAAATAAATTACAGTGAGTCATTTAACATAGCTTTTTGTTTTCAAAATACGATATATATTCCTTCTCTACCTGTGGGGTGAGATTGCGCCGTTGGATTACAATATTTTCCAGGAGGACAACTCTTGCAGCTGGAGTTGGAGGACTCTCTAGTATAATTGCTGTAAGTTCCCTCCGGACACGCAATGGCTTTCTCGCTTCCGATTGGACAATAGAAACCAGGCGGACATTCCGTTGCTGTACTCATGTTCTTAGTTGGACAGTAGTAGCCTTCGGGGCAAGGTAAGCAGTTGCTTTTGCCCTCGTGTGGTTGGTACGTTCCAGGTAAACAGGGCTGTTTGTCCGATGCCCCATCTGGAGTGAAAAACCCCGGTGGTGTCAGCGTTTCATTTGGACTACGTGATCCTGCTGGGCAGTAATAACCACTGTTACAAGGGCCTTCGGGTTTAGTTAGCTCTTTCTTTGAACAGTAGTATCCAGGGTCACAGACTTGGCAATCTTGGTTGTTAGTTGCCCCGGCGCTTTTACTGTAGGTTCCTGGGTTACATGACTGATACTCGTAGGAACCAGTCACACAAAACGTTCCCTCGGGGCATGGCCGACCAGTTTTACCATCTGTTGGAGTACCAATATAAGCTCCCCCGTAACATACATAGCCAGGGTCACACTGAGCACGAGGAATAGGTAGCCCTTGCGCGTCACAGTACCTAAAACATGTGTTTAACATTAGAATTTGCTGTTAGATCATAAACATTTAAAACTACATCATATAGATATCAGAGAAAGAAAAGTCAGACATCTGGATAAACTCACCATCCCGGAGTACAAGCAGTACAGTTTTCTATATAATGAATGCCACTTCTATTATTAAAAGTCCCTACAGGACACGGCTGCGGATCTCCTGAAGAGGGAGGACAATAGAAACCAAGGGGGCAGACTACTGGATTAACAGTTCCCTCAGGACAATAGTTCCCCACGATACAGGGAAAGCAATCGGAGACGTTACGCCCACCAGACTGGGTTCTGTAGGTTCCTTTGGGACAAGGGATTTGTTTTGGGCCATAGGAACCAATACGGAGACTGGAAACTTCATTTGTAATATTCGTCGGGCAATAAAAGCCTGGCTCACATACTCCTGTCGGCCTTTCGGATTTTTCTCGGCAGTATTTACCAGCTGTACACATGAGACAATCGAGGATTGTGCCTTTTCCTTCGCTTGGGTTATACGTACCAACAGGACAAGGAATCTCGACTTCAGTACCTGTAATTAGGTTAAAATTCGATTCAGACAAGCCAGTGTGCGAGTTAAGGGAAAGATTTCGATCAGAGCCAAAGCAGATTGCGTAGACGCAAAAGCGCAAGATGAATTAACCTAGTTATTTCACTTAAAATTATATATTCAAAAGATTATATACGGCATTTTGCTTCTTAGAGGGGGATAGCTCAGACATATTAGGAAAACAGTACATCGCTCACTGAGAATGCAAGACATCAATCCATAACAACCAGCCTGATTCAGGATCTTTTCTAGGGAAGGATGTACCCGTAGTATTTGTTGTATTTGCGAGGGGAATATAATAGCAGTTCAGAAGGGTACTTTCTTGTCCTTAGGAGAGGTGTATACTCCCACCACCCTCCCTCTAGATCCGTCACTGACAACCCCTTGAATACAACATTCATATGTTACCTTGTGGACAATAATGAGCCTTGCTACAATTTGTCGCCTCACTCACATCCTTGAGTCCTCCTTTACAATACTTTCCTTGAGGACACTGCATAGTCGCATTCATTTGTGTTTCTGTCGTAGTTTCACTGTCACAGAATCGACCTGGAAGGCATACTTTACATACTGATTGTCCTGGTTTGGTGAAAAATCCTTTGCCGCATGGCTTTGGAGTTACAGTTGCATTCAGACAATAGCGTCCTGCAAGACATGGTAAGCAGTCGTCCTGATAACCAGCAGGTTTTCCATAAGTTGACGAATTCGTTGTGTTAAAGCCATAAGGCATATACGTTCCTGAAAATGAGATAAAATTTTATATGTGTTACACTGAAATGAAAAATAAATCAACCTTATTTCCAGAGGGCAGCACATCTATTCAGCAGTAATTCAACTGATAAACCTGTGTCCCTCTTAACGTCTCTTATCATAGTACTTGTCCTACCAAATGACTGGGCCAATCACAGCATTGTTCTTGAAAGATGGGTGTCAGATTAAAACACCTTAAGGAATTTTAGGCGAGTTAACATGCCTAGTGAAAACACAGGCCTAAACCATTTGCAGATATTATTACAAAGGCAGCACCACCTCAGTTATTTTAAGACTTGTTAGTCGGGCTAGGGATTGTACCCATGACCTCCAATATCTCCGATGCTACCAACTGAGCCAACTGGCTGGTGGTTATAAATGGAAAATTTGAAGAACGACAGTTTTAGGCCATCGGAATAAGCCGATCCATACTGACAGAAACTCTTATCTGCTAACAACAAAGCATTCAGAGCTGTGAAAACTCCACTATAAAAGGCTTACCTATAGGGCAATGCTCAGGATGCACACTTCCTTTTTCGCAAAAGTGGCCTTGAGTACAATCCAAGCATTCATCTTGCCGCGCTTTGCCGTAGCTAGGATTATAAGTACCATTCTTACACGGTGATTGAACAGCTACTCTAGTACGCTCTGGACAATAGTATCCCGGCGGGCAACTTCCACTAGGTTGGGCTTCTCCACCAAGACAGTAATACCTTTCAGGACAAACTGTACATTGGGACGCATCGTAAAGTTCTGAGCTGTTCGTAAAAGTACCAGGAGGACAAGGAAATTTGGTAGGTGATGGCGTTCCTGACAATTGTTAGAAGAGTAGTGAGTTGGATAGGTTTTTAAGCCTTCATCCTTGGGAAGGGAGGATGCGGAATCGCTTAATAGCGGATCATTTTAACAGATAACATGAGTTTTTGATTTAAGGTGGCTCCCTAGAGTTTTCGGTAGTTCCAATCAACATCGCACATTGATACCCAACAGGCCAATATTTTGACAATCGGTTAACCTTTATATGATTAAAAAATGTAGAATTATGAAGACATTTTACCGTCTAGTTTTTGAGTTATTTCAGAAAAAGATAACGCGTGCGAACGATATTTTCGTGATATCATCAAAATAGAAATTCTTCAAGTTCCGGTTCTGCGCATGCTCGTGTACACCCTCGCGCGCGCGTCCAAAAACAATATGGAGCCATCTTAACTTTTAAGTAAAAACTTATTGATGTCTGGTGTGGGTAGGCATAGCGTTTAATATGTTAACAGTGTTTTTACCTGCTGGACAATAATGCCCTTGACGACAAACTTGCCATGTGTTGTTGTTATTCAAACCAGTGCCCCAACCACACGACTTTTTAATGGGGCACGTCAGACATTCCTCCGCTGCAGTCAGTCCCGGCCGGTCACCGTACGTCCCCGGAGGACATGGAAATTGATGGCCTGCAAGTGTTCCATTGGGGCAATAATAGCCTTCATAACAAATATCAGTTGCATTGACTTGACCAGCTGATGGGCAAAACTTTCCTGCGGTGCACGGAATACAATTCAAGACAAACCCAATTCTCCAGTAAGGGTTGTAAGTCCCCTGAGGGCAGAGTATAGGACGCATCGCTGGTTCAGTCGAGGTTCCTTCCGGACAATAATTGCCCGGCGGACAGTCCTTACATTCTGTGAAGTTCTTTAACCCAGTCACATCGCTGTATGTTCCGGCGTGACACGCATGTTGATTTCCTGCTCTTGTCGATTCCGGGCAGTAATATCCTGGTGGACATATAACAGGTTCTTTTGAGCCAGCCACGCAATACTTAGTTGCGGGGCAGGAACGACATGCGGGACTTTGGGCCGTTGCGTTGGTATCTGGATTATACGTTCCCGCCGGACAGGGAAATTCTCTTGAGTACTTTGTTGCCTCAGGGCAGTAGTAACCGGCTGGACAAAGGTACGAGGTGTAGCCGGATAACCCGCTGTTTTGGCAGTAATAGCCTGGAGGGCAGTTTATGCACGCTTGAGATGACTCGGAACCATTCTTAGGGTTGTAGGTACCGGGACTACAAGGGTGAAAGGTTTGGCCGTCGCACCATCCTCCCGGCTTACACACACCTTAAGAAATAACAACAAATGGTAAGTCAGCTCAATATGGGGAAAAAATCAAACGTTTTGGCAATCAAGCGTGTTGATAAACCGGATTACATTTACTAATACAGTATTTCAAATCACATGAAGTCATGTTTATTTAGACTAATGAAAAACAGGGAGTATACCTCATCAAATCAATCATATTCATTCATTCGATACCCCATAGAAATCTCCAAATGATGACAATCATGGTATTACTTAGTTATAGCAACAATTTGTAATTTTCTTACCATCAGCAGGGGTACTGGAGGTTGACTGTTCGCGACATATATACCCCGTTTTACATGGCATACAGCTGGACCATCCTGTGCTGGAGTAGGTTCCAGCTGGACAAGCTGCAGGCGCTAAAAAATACACAGGGATAAACATTACGTACTAAATAATATTTTCAAAAAATTATTGAGGTTTAATAAGAGAATGGGTGGAGTGGTATTTGAAGAAAATTTGTGCACATAACTTTGTCAGAATAATCAGGGATCGAAGCCAGAGTTGGTTAAGGAATGAGGTGGATGAGCGGCCGAAAGAAAAAAGGAAGGAAGGAAGGAAGGAAGGAAGGAAAAAAAATAGGAAGGAAGGAAGGAAGGAAGGAAGGAAGGAAGGAAGGAGGGGAGGAAGGAAGGAGGGGAGGAAGGAAGGAATGAAGGAAGGAAGGAAGGAAGGAAGGAAGGAAGGAAGGAAGGAAGGAAGGAGGGGAGGAAGGAGGGGAGGGAGGAAGGAAGGAGGGGAGGAAGGGAGGCAGGAAATGAAAGGAA
>JAAAQI020135904.1:35153-46361 GCA_011800005.2 Stichodactyla mertensii
AAGAAAGCAAAGCAAAGAAAAAGAAAGCAAAGCAAAGAAAAAGAAAGCAAAGCAAAGAAAAAGAAAGCAAAGCAAAGAAAAAGAAAGCAAAGCAAAGCAAAAGAAAGCAAAGCAAAGCAAAAGAAAGGAAAGGAAAGGAAAAGAAAAATAACAATCTAATGACCATTAGTTACCTGAAGGATCAGCACACTGGAAAC
Source organism: Stichodactyla mertensii (assembly GCA_011800005.2). Classification (NCBI taxonomy): domain Eukaryota; kingdom Metazoa; phylum Cnidaria; class Anthozoa; order Actiniaria; family Stichodactylidae; genus Stichodactyla; species Stichodactyla mertensii. The sequence continues at coordinate 35,351 of JAAAQI020135904.1, forward strand.
CAGCTTTGCAAAGCTTACAAATCCGAGAGTTCACCTCACTGTAGTATCCAGGAGAGCACCTCTTGGGACCTTCAGTTGTCGATACGCACGCTTGGCCAGGGAGACAAATTTTGCATTCAATCTGAGCACCCAAGGAATAAGTGCCGTTTGGACATGGTTCTCTGGAACAAGAGAAGAATATAATGATCATAATCAAGCTAGACGTGTAGTTTCTAAAGTTTCTCACACGCTTATGAATCGACAATTGGAGAGTCCTTCACTCAAAAAGAGGAATTTACTCGGTTGAAGAAAATTAACGTTTCAATAATTGTCTTGTGATAGCGATCATCTGAATGCTAAGAAAAACTATTATATCTTACCGGTAGTCACGATCTTGATACGGACATGCGTAACCTGGAGGACACATGGTACATGCAGATGCGTTGCCAGTCGAAAAAAATCCCCGATCACAAGCTATTTCTATCCTTGCATCTACTCGTGGACAATAGCTACGAAGGAAAAAGAACACAAAAGTCTCGTAATAAATACAGAGTAACGTGGTAACGGCGTAACTCTTTGCGCGCAAGGGTTTGGCAGAATGTCACTTGTCGGAACGTTTCCTGCAATAACTTCAACAAACTTTTCTGCAATTCGCTTCGGACCCGGGAGTCCCTTTTTCATACGAGTGACGTCACACTTAAAGGCTCCTAGTGAAGTATGAAGTAACACTCTTTCATCCTTCCTTTTTAATTTGTTTTGGTAATAAGCTATAAGCTTTATCTCGTTATCGTTTCCCAATTTATTTGAAAAGGGCGACCCTTACCCTCTCCCAATCCAATACGTAGCAACTGAATGACGTCATTCGTCTTCAGTACTATTGCCAAGCTGTTGCAGACTTACACTATGGCGCGCAAAGTTTGCAAGGACAAAGAATTATTTTCACTTACTATCCTGCCTTACACGGTGTACACTCAATTTGTCTACCAACTGAGTAAGTACCCGGCGTGCATTGAATTTTATAATCGGTATCATTTCGAGGACAAGCAAATCCTTTTGGACAGGTTGTACATTGGGTCTGACTTCCAATAGAATATTCTCCGGCACGACAATCTTGAATTCCAACACTTGTAGGGTTGGGGCATTTCTTTCCAGCAGGACATGGCGTGCAAGCCTGAGCTCCAGCTTCTGAGTAGGTCCCAGGAGCGCACATTAATTGAATGCTTTTCCTGAAATCGTTTCCAAAATAGGTAAGAAACAAGAAGGAATACAAAACGAAACAACAACAACAACAAAGACTTGTAGTCTTAATATTCATTTTGGTTTGAGATATGGGGATTTATATTTGGAATGGAAAAAATCCTTATTCATAAAAATATGTACTGCGCTTGAGATAAAGTGCAACCGCAGATTAGGGCGAGAAAAGAGCGTATAAGTGGGAAACAGTATTGCAAATTCGAAGTCGTACTATAGTTTTATCGTACTCTACCGTGATCATAACTACGCGTTGTGCCTGGACGATCCAGACGAAAACAATGGGATCCCATTTCAGTGCTACGGCACACCACACCTTGTACGTGCTGCAAGTCAGTTCCATACGTTTCCCACTCATACGAAAAACGCTCTAACTTACACAGACCACTTCCAAAAACACTTTGCAGATTAGGACGATATTAATTACAAACTTACGTTTTAGGAGGGCAATAGAATCCAGCTGTACATGTCGTACAAGTTAATTGCTTTCCAACAGAATATGTTCCAGATTCACAGTGCTTATTTGATATATCATTCGACTTGTTTGGACAGGCCACACCCGGTGGACAATCGATACAGCTAACTGATTTAGCAACGCTGTATGTACCTACAAAGCCGTAAGTAAACGTATTAAGGTAATGAAATAAATAAACCCTACTTGAAAGTTATAAGAACCGTTCCTTTTTATCTAGAGAGGGGGCGGTAGTTCTTAGAGGTGCCATAAAAAGAAAAACAAACAAAAAACAGAATTAGAGGGGGGAAGGCGAAAAACCTAAGATGTAAGAGAGAGAGGTCTACATGTAAATATTCGATTATGAATAAGAGGCGACATTTTCTTTTCTTATTTGGAAGCTATAAGCCATTTATACCAAAGAATTTTTATGGAAATCAAAGTTTTTACCTTCGGAACATGGCTGAGGAGAACCCGATACCACGGGACATCTGCTACCAGCAGGACACGGTACACAAGATTTCATTCTACTTTTATCAGCATAATAACCGGCAGTGCAAGGAGTTGGAATAGTATTTGCAGTTGGACATTCAAATCCTTTTGGGCAGTCGATGCATTGTGTCATTCCTTCCAGTGAATACTGGCCATCCAAACAAGGCTTCTCAGCCTCCAATGGAGTGGAACAATAGTAACCAGGTCTGCAACGAACGCATGACGTACCAGAGCTACTAGGGTGTTCACCCGGTTGACAGCTGACCGGTTGCTTATCTCGTGATGTACAGATTTTTCCTGTTGTAGCGTTGGGACAGCTTGCACAATCGATCACTGATAATAAATAGTCAAGTATAAGCTACACTTAATGAATATTTGAGACACTTAGCCCTGTGATTAGTACAATTTTACACTTTTACTAAGCTAACCAAAACGAAAACGCTATGATCTGTGATGACAAGTTCTTATGAAAGTTAAGTCACTATGTAAAAAACAGTTATCAAATTGAATTTAAAAATGGGATTTCCGTTTCCAAGTGATCTAATTTCTTTTGATTAATACACTCACTCATTTCAGTGCTGTAATAATATCCTGAAGAAGTATCGAATGGGCACAACTCTTTCGTCTTGTGTCCTGGACATCTGTAACCAGCTGGACATGTCTTACACTTGGTCCACATGGGCAAAGAGTACGTAGCTTTATTTGAGATGAAAAGAGATGAAATTATTAATACAATAACTACTAAGAAGAAAATTTATGGTTGATTTTCCCTAACTGAAGGAAAAAAAGATTGAATGGAAGCTTCATTGAAAGTGAATATGGCCAATCAGGAAGAGGGATAGAAAACTCATCGCCCAATCAGATGACTTGTACCATTTTCGCGCCACTTCTGTTCAAACTTGACGCGCTTGCACCAACATAGCAAAGAGACGGTCAGAGGCAGCCATCTTTAAAAGATGTGAAGTTTTCCAAAGTTATCGAAATGGGAAATAGGTTCGTTAGCGAAAATTATGCCAACAGAAATGCGAAACGTTTTCAGAAACTTTAAAAAGGCTGTTGTAGTAAAACGAAAAACCAAATTTTCAAAGATAAAAGAATCACTTTACTCTCAAGGTAAGTTGTGCAGTTGCCTTTAACTTAAGCTTATTAGGCAGTGTTTAGACTAGAGCATTAACCTATAGGGTTGGGTAAAGATTTTAACAGTGACCGCTAATTATTTAGAATTGTTTCAACGCGTCTAACTTAGGTAGAACCTCAGTCAAACACTCAAGTCTAAACATGGCTTAAATCAAGCTTAATAACTTAAAAAAAAGATTAACTAAGTATATTCCCTTATCTCAAGTTTTGGCAATTTTACTCATCAAGGTTTACAGTTTATGAAATTTAAACTTTGGTAAATGTTCTCGAATAATTAATTTTTGAACTATTCGAGCTAAGTTCCATTAGAGTAACCCACGTTTTAGGAATTTTTACTATAAGGTGCTGGGGTAAAAAGTATGAAGATAATATTTTAATATAATACTGATAAAATAATAATAATTTGGAGAAGATTCCAAGAAGACTGTTGTGCATCAGTCAATGGAAATGGTTCTGATTTGATATACAGTGAACACCTGCTGTGATTGGTTCAAAGGATTTATCATCTCTGATAAATTTACAGTCATATAAAACTACTATACTATGCTATACTTCACATAAACTATAACAGCTTTACAAATATATTTACAAATAGAAATACATTATGATATATCTTATGAGTTGGAAATGAATAGAGCAGATTTCGTATGACTGTGAAAAAGTCGCGGCACGGTCAGTGCCGTAAGCGTGCCTTGCCGCGACTGTGATGTTTTCTAGAACTCCAAAGTTCCTTGCTGCGCCTTGACCATGTCCGCGCTGTGTTCGTGCCGCAACTTTTTCACAGTCATACAAAATCTGCTCTAAATGGCAAATTTGTATCTGGTACCATAACTATGCCTTGTGATGGAAAAAAATCAAATGAAAAAATGGGAAGCCAAGCATAGGTAAAAAAATCCAGAAAATATCATTAGAACCTATCATGTGACTCTTATACTAAAGTTAGCCATTATAGCTATCAAAAGAGCATAGAGACCTATAATGATGTGATGAGTTGTATTTTGTCAGCTGATTGAATAAATACTTTTGGAAAATCTTTATTTTTAACATATCTTTAAACATACCTCCACTGCATGGTATTGGGGTGTTTGCAGGATTGGCACAGGCACTACCAGCTGGACAGGGAGTGCAGTTGAATGATGCTCCTCCAGTAGAGTACATACCTACTGGACATGGAGTTGCAGCAGTGCTGAATAATGCAATGAAAAAAAAATTTTTTTGGTGAAATTAATCATATTTATGATATATACACAGATTACCTATCATCATAAGTAATTACAATATGACTACAATATAACTCCCCCACTCCACACACACAAACATACACTTTGTTGGCTAAATGTAAGAGCAGAGAAAAATGGTTTCTATTAAATCAGTTTTTATTTCATAAAGCTACATAAAAAGCTTTTTTCATGTCCTATGCTGTTAACACTTGGAATATTGAGAAAACACAAGTTTTAGAATCACTTATCAACAACACATTATACTAAAACTATATGCTCTGTCTTGATAAAATGGCAAAGAACATGGAAAAGTGTTTAATAAAAACAATACCTTGGATCTGGGCAGTAATATCCAGCTGGACAAGGCAAGCATGAAATCTTGGATGGTGAACTTATCTGTCCTGGTGCACAGTTAGAACATACTGCTTCACCTTGGATTGAATATGTTCCTTCTGTACAATTCACAGGTTGCTGAGCTGGGTCTAAACATTGCTGTCCAGCAGGACATGGCTTACACACAGTTGCCCCAGCCTCACTATAGTTACCAGGACCACATGGTGAGCAACCAGCTTCACCATGTCTACTGAACTGACCAGCAGGACATAATGTGGAAGAATCCTGGTTGAGGCAACTGTGTCCAGCTTCACAATCAGAACAAGAGATCTGCCCTGTAATATTAGTGTAGGACCCAACTGGGCATGGAGTTGGTACAGACATTCCTTTGTTGGGACACTTTGAACCAGCAGTACAAGAAGAACATGAAGTTGATTTTGCTGGTGCATAAAAACCTTCTGAGCATGCTTGAGGTGAAAAACCATTTGGGCACTGATACCCAGCTGGGCAGATACTACAAGATGAATTTCCTTGAGAACTGAAAAATCCATCTGGGCATTTCTCTGGTTTGTGGGCCTGATTTTCACACTGGAATCCTTCTGGACAAATTGTACATTTTGTTTGACCAGTGTTGTTTGCATAGTATCCTGGGTCACATGGTCGAGGTGATTCTCCTATCACTGGACAGTAATGGCCGGCAGGACATTTCTTGGGAGATAATGGTAAGTATTGTAAATATTACACAATGAATTACAATTACTTACTTAAGTATACATGCTATGAAGTTCTAAATTCTTATAAGTATATGTCAATAGGTTGTGAAAATTTGGAAAATGAATTTGTGAAAATTCCATTAGTATAGTATCTTCATTAAAATATTCATGAAAAATTAATGAGGCCAAGACAATAGAAAATCATAAGCATGGAGGAGCTTGTATATCTCATACAGTATCATCCTGATTTGCATAAACTTTAAAGCTGATTTTCTCAGCCCAATTCACATGTTCAAAATTTTAGTCAAACACGATCTAGCTAACCTAGATGTATCATAAGCAATATACAATATGCATGGCAGTGCTATCTCTGATCTACAATCTCTCACCTGCAGCTTGAGCTTGTATATCAGATACAGTATTGCCACTTATATTAATATTGTATATATTACTTACCATAGATGCTTTAGATTGATACATTAGTTTGAATGTGAATATAACTCAAATTTAAAAATTTATTCTTAAATGTGTTCTGGAATATTAGTATCAAAGTACATGAGTTCATTCTAATACATTACTAGAGCAATGTTCTGGTGGTACAGCATACTATGTATGTTATAAAACCTACTGCCGTTCTTCTACCAGCACAAAGATTTTAAATTTTACTAACCTCACAGCCTCCTTCATCCATCCTTCCTGGGCTTTGTGTGTAGTAACCTGAAGGACAGTGTTGGGAGGCATTTCGTCCACCAGGACAACTAAATTTAAACAATATAAAAAACACTAATTATTAAACATATCACGATGCTTGATCATTGATAAAAATGATGTATAGTGCAGATGTTAGTGCTGTAAGTAGCTATATTGAATTACTAGGAACAACACTGAGGAAGAAAACTAATTCCAGGTGTTTATTTATTTCCACATCATAAACCTCTTCATATTTCATGCTCATTAAGCCAACAAAGAAGCTGTTTATTATGGCAATTAGCCTGCATAGCAGCTTTCCAGGGCAAAGGATAAAAGCAATGTTTTCAACATATACAAAAAGTAAAAGCAAGAAATCAAAACCTTTTTCCATTTCCATTTCATTTCATTTCATTTCATTTTATTCTAACATGCATGTTCATCATGATTATGTTATTAATGACACTGTAATATATTGAATATCCCTTCTTTTTTGAGTGGGGGGAGGAACAATAACATTATCCATTGACTGGTGAATAAAAAATGTTGAGGTCTGAACAACTTTAACTTTGGAAAAATATGCAACACAAAAAACAGCAGTGCATGGTAAAAATTGCTGTTATATTTTAAAAGGTTTAATGTAACTTTTTCCAGTTCAATAGAAAACCGTTTCACCTTGAATGATTAACTTACTCATTTAAAAATTACTTAACAGCACATCTACAATGCATCGTGTACTTCTACAAAGCTTATATAATTTTGGTGATTTACTAGTATCGTGTGTTGATGGTTGCTTCATAAAATTGCCAGCCCGGTAGACGCATAAACAGGAAATTCTACATTTCTTTAGTACTGTAATTAAACCATTTGATCACTCCTACAGTAACATCGTCTACGGCATAAAAAAGTTGTCATGGTCTATCAGTAATTAGACCGAGACGAATCACTCATAATTTTTGTAAGTTACCATGGTATGCGGTCGAGATTGAAGTTGATAAAAAATTATTTATATCACGAAATTCCGGCACGCCAAAATATGAGTAGCTATTATTCCTTAAAGAACTTCCTTTAACTTTAATAAAGAAGGAGACATCAAAGAAATTGACCAAAATTACTTTCTGACTTCCTTGAAGATACTTACAAATAGCCTGATGGACATTGAACACATCCCCAGTTGCTTCCGTTTGACACCAAATACTGTCCTGCTGGACATCCAATATTTCCACTACACTGTGAGCCACACACCGAACAATCACAAGGCCCTGTACAACATACAAAATCATTAGAGAAAGAAGTCTAGTTTCACGAAATTAAAATAAGAGGTAAACATTTATGTTTTTCAAGCGCTACTTGCGTCTTACCGGCAGCCTTGCTTCGAGTTGATTGGCAAACAAGAAGCCATAAGATAATCCACAAGAAACGGACGATTAAAGTATATTTTCTCTTAAAATTGCTCGGACTAATATAGTCCTCCATGTGCAATATTTCTTTTTGGGCAGTATTTGCAACTTTCCAAGTAATTCTCGAGCAATAAAAAGAGGGTCAAAAGTGTGTGTTCGGCTCCATCACGCGCTATAACTTTCCAAGAACCACGATCGAACAAGATATCTGTTATATATATACACTGAGTAATGTACTCGGAGAGTTATTCTGCATTGAAATTTGCAATTTAGCGCGAGTACTTCTTAATAAATATATTTCTTTTGTGAAGTTCAATTTTGATGGAAATCCAAAATAAATTATTCCGATTGCTGTATGACAATACGTCACGGTACCATGGCAACCGCGTTTGTTATTAATAAACTTTGGTTCATTCTATCTTCATTAATCAACAGTGAGACACGATTACGACCTGATTTTCATGTTTTCATTGAATTTTTCAGTTTTCTAGGGTGTAAGAAGCTAATTTTTATCACTCCGTTTGTAATTTAGTTAAAGTCTGGGCAGAAAAACCGAATTGTGATTAATGAGAGGCAATCAAAATATTATAATTCCTTTGTAGCTAAGAAAACACAGGAAAAATGTTGAAGGTGTGCTTCAACTTGCCGCCAATTTATGTGATACATATAATACCAGTAGTTGTCTGATTAAAGAAGTTAAATCATAACTAAGCCCAGTTGAAGATCATCCTTCAAAAATGCCAATTTTTAAATAAGCAAACAAAGCGGTCAGGACCTAGGTTTATGGGTGGAATACGATCTAGTTAGATTTCAATAGTGTTCAGTTTGACTTCACTTCCTTGTCATTTCTTTATTATAATCACATTCATCTCTATGTCATTTTAAACTGACTTTGTATGGAATATTTGAACATGCGTTAATAAAAAAAAAGCAAATCGAACGCTTTCCAAATCTAGATGTGACGTCAAGGGGAACAGATACTGAATCAACATGACGTGACGTCATCGTATTCTAAAATGTATTAGCAAAAAGTTTTTTACATGTTCTTAAAAAATACAGTGAATTCTATATACTCCTATGCAGTTCCACATTTCTTTGGAAATTTAAAACTGGAACAGTGTTAGACTGAGATATGGGCGTAAGGGGGATAGGCGATAGGGGCGACAGCATACTTAGAAGATAAGCTAGCTTGCGTTGACGGAAGTCTGCGGTTGCGAGAGGAACCCTACCCTTCTCTCCTCAAACGAGCAGCTATTGACAAGGTGTAAAATAGACTTTGCGAGCAGTCTCTTTATTTTTCTTGGTCACAGGCTCGTTACGAGATATATTTTTTCTTCTTTCATCCTGATTTTTGTCAAAAAATCGATCTCTGTTCTCGAAATTTCGTTCATTTTCATCCCTAATCCCGATAATTTTTTGTTGATCCCATTCATTCTGACCCCTTTTCCAGAAAAAGATCATAACCCCGATTTCGGTCATATGATTCCGATCCTCCATATGGTACTTTTGTGACTCCTGATCCGGGGTCTCGATCGAGATCTTGCTCGCGATCCCAAACATGTAATCATTGATCCCATATTCATTGTCAAACTTAAAGAAACTTCTGGTGTGTGGGAGGAATTACTTAGGTGTAAAGGTGTCCACGACTGCTTGTTATGGCAGTAGCCTTCGTAGCCTGCGTCCGCGGAGACTTGGATGTAGGGAGTTGCCCTGGCAAACATTTTTGGGCAAACGTAGAGATAATTCTCACTGATTTTATTCATCTTTTGTGACCAATTGCTCTCTCACAGCCGGCTCTCAACTTACCTTTTCTGTTTCGCATCGGTATTGACACGATCCGTAAGGAGCTATCCTTTCTGAAATTCATAATTAACATGTACAAAAAAGTAACGGCCCGTGTGTGTGAAAACCGTGTAATTTCTGGAGCTTGTTTCAATTTTTGTTCTTTATTTGAGACAAACCGATAAGTGTTATGGAATGTGCATTTTACTCCGGGGGAGGGGAGGTGGGTTATTGCAAATTGAGCCAGCATGTTTACCTCCCCCATGCCCTCTTGACATTGCTGGATTTAATTTTGTCTGCATAAATTTACTTGACACCTTTTTCTTTGAATGTAAATTAGCGCCCCCTATGTGAAACAGTTCCCCTCCCTCTAAATAATAACTGTTTCATGATGAGTTAGCCTGTGCGCACACGTTGCCTTACTGTATAAGGAGGAGTAAGGTAACATTTGCATGCAGGGTTTATTTATTTAGTTTCATTATCACGTCATTATTGCAATACCCCAGTTGCCAGTTGCCAGTTCTTTGCAGTGTTTTCAATCGTGCATTAACTAATCAAAATATGCATATCAAAAACTATGGGGTTTTAAGGCATCTTTATCATATGGCAAGGTCATTTCACTCTCTCTCATTGACCAATTTACGATCCATAACTTATGGTACGGCCCTCGCGTTCGGTTAATAAGAGGTATGTATTCTCCATTGAAGTAATATAATATTTAACACTATCGGGAACAACACTGGCCAAACAAACGCTGACAGAGAGTTCCGCAATTCTTCCCCTCTCCTCTTTGGGGCATGACATGTGTCTCTGACTTGTTGAAGTGTGTGGGGAGAGACTCCCCACCCCTCCCAAAATTTGAAATCCTAATTTAAATCTCAGTGCTCTTACAATGAAAAATAATATTAAAAAGACGCTCTAAGATCGTAAACTGGGTTGCCTGTGCTGTGCGCCAGTCTTGAGGTGAGCATGCGCGTTGAAGCCGAGACGGTGATTGGTGACGAATAGAAAAAAAACGGAAGGCAATCTTAGACTGGTTTGCCACAGGCAACCCAAAAATAATAAAATAATACATGAAAATAATAATCAATTAAAATAAGGAAAATAATTATTGTGAATAATATAATAATACATAAGCCGATAATAATCAATTGATTACAGCACAAATTAAATTTTTAAAAAAAGTTTTTCACCCCCTTGGAGATGCTATATACTCTTTGAGCTATTCCAGAAGAACTTCAGTTTGGAAGATAAAACAGTAGAATTTTATTCTCCTGAAGGACTTGTCATAAATTAGCAATGGTGGAGAGGGGTGCAGATTTAAAATTTTGAGCTGCCAATGACATTACCCTTCTCAGAAACAGGAATAAAATATCATGACACTCCGTGTCGGTTCGGACTAAATTTTTATGCCCCCCCCCCTTTTTTTTAATCTGATCCTGACTAAGCATAATTTTATGCGACCCTCCTTCTTCCTGATGTCTTTTATTAGATAATAATAATAATAATAATAATAATAATAATAATAATAATAATAATAATAATAATAATAATAATAATAATAAT
>JAAAQI020135905.1:1529-28397 GCA_011800005.2 Stichodactyla mertensii
GAGCGAGTGACACATCATGAACACATACTAGTATGCTAACATGAACATATGAACACATATGCTAACGAGAGAGCGAGTGACACATCATGAACACATACTAGTATGCTAACATGAACATATGAACACATATGCTAACGAGAGAGCGAGCGACACATACGAACTGATTCAAACCCCTCACAATAACTCGCTTCTACCATTCGCGTATCCAAGAGTTAAAATGTAACCATTTTGTAAAAAGTAATCATTTTGTTTACTGCCGTCAAAAATACCGTGATTAATTATAAAATACTCTAACGCGTGTCGACCACTAGTTTTGTTAAGTAGATAATGCATCTCGCGAATCGCCCTTGACTGAATTCGCCGCTCCAGTGACCACGAAAAATTGGTTCCAAATAGAGGTCTTGATGCGTTACTAAATGTATGATAACATCAAGTCCGATTGAAACTATTGTTTCGTTATCAATTAAGCGAGTTTGGGAAAGGTATATTAAACTAAGTGGGGGAAGAAAAAAACATTTAGAATTATTGATCAATCATTGTCATCCTAACATTGCTAACGTATGTTCATCTTGCAATTTATCTTATCACAATCTTGTGGCTTATCTTTTTCTAAAACCCGTTTGAAATATCCTTAGAGTTTTTCTGGGGTCCATTGTTTTGACAACGCGCTGACACCTGCTTCGCACTAAGCACATGTAACGTAATTAAAAATCGGCCTTCAAAATGTGTTTGTTCCTCGGGGTTTTGTTCATTCATTTAAGGAACGTGTGGTTCGACGACGGGTTTAGTAAGCACACTTCTGGAAGCTCTGTCTATCGTAAAGGACTTTAATTGACATTTGGGTTTGCTCTGACTTTTGAGTCGTGAACCAATTTTTGGACCAGGAAATCTTTATTCGCGCGGTAAATCAAGCAGTTAATTTTTTGAGTGCATATGGCTTAGTTTTATGAACTGCAAAGCTGTCTTATTTTACTGTCACATTATAAAAGTAAACGTCGGGCCCTCTTGCTTGGGGAGTAACCGGTAGAATTCTGCGTGGAATCGTAGTGTATACGTTGAAACGTATTCCAAACAAGACGAAGAATAAGTTGAAGCCATGGATCATAATTGTTCCTCCAAGCAATTGTCACTTTCATCGGCCGAGTACCTGCAGTATGACCAGTGCTTCTTCATCGACCGTCAGCCCGCAGATTTCACGCAGTGTTTCCAAACTACCTACATGGCAATTCTCATCATTAACAGCCTCGTATGCTTGCCTACAATAGCTGGGAACTTAGTCATTATACTTGCGATCGGCATCACGCCAGCACTGCAAACAGTTTCGAATATTCTACTCATCGGGCTGGCTTGCTCTGATCTTGGAGTCGGTCTTCTGGTTCCCCCTCTAAACATCGCGAGAATCGTCCCTAAACTTCAAGGAAGATCTTTCAATAGCTGGTGCACGGTTCAAGTCGCGTACACGTTCTTTGGAGTGATGTTTTGTGGAGTCTCTTTTCTGACAGTGGCTGCCTTCACTATAGACAAGTATCTTGCCTTACACTGGCACTTGCGATACGTTAGCATCGTAACCACTAAGAGAGTCTCTATTATTCTGCTTAACTTTTGGGTCATCTTCGGCGCGATGTCGACGATACAAATCTGGAGCATGACAATGTACCGGATAAGTGTCTGCGTTGTCGTGCCTGTGTTCTTGTTGGGAACATCAATAACTTATGTTCGTCTCTATCGAGTTCTTAGGAGACATAATCTTCAGATTCAAAACCAGGCCAATTCTACAGCTGCACATCTCAGTGGGGTCACAAGCAGCGCGCTAAACATGGCACGTTATCGCAAATCTTTGACAAGTATGTTTGTAGTGTACTGCCTGTTTGTACTGTGTTATATTCCATACATATATGTGCAGATCGTTATTCTGTACACGACGCTCCTTCACGACGACAGCCGTGATGATGAAACTACGCGTTATAGGAGTTTGTACGTTGTTGTGGACATAACAGAGACTATAGTCATTCTGAACTCATTTATGAATCCATTGATATACTGCTGGCGCATGAGGGAGATACGACAAGCAGTGAAGAGAGTAGTGTTGATGATAAGACTTCGTACCGTGATCCATCCATTACAGTCATCCAGAGCTGAACCTCAACCAGCATGAATCGCATTTAAAAATATCCTAGTAAGAAATATAATTTGCAAACAAAATGAAAACAATTATAGTCATTCTATTTAAGGTTGTTTTTAGAGACTTAAAGAAGGCCGCGTAAGTTCTATAGAAAGGAGGAAGTTTTGGAAATTGAGCATTTTCAACATTCAAATCTAGAATTAACTAAACAATAAATTACAAACGAAAAACATTATCATTCCAGCTGTAGGTGTGTGGAATATCTTAACCACGTAGTTTCTAGAAATACAGAAGAAACTTTTAGGAAAGGAGGGGGGACTTAAAACATTAAAAAAAGAAAGAAAGAAAGAAAGAAAGAAAGAAAGAAAAAATTCGAGGAGTTAAAGTAAAATTTTCAAAATTCATGCTTGTTTGTTTGAACTGGTTTAATATTTTAAAAAAGAAAAGAAAACATAATAAAAGAAAATAAATAAAAGGAAAAGGAAAAAGAAAAAAGTAATAAAAATAAAAATAAAAATAAAACAAATAGCGTTTTGAAAATAAGAGATAAGCCGTGGCTTCTTAATTAGAAGATTTTAATCCAGGCAGTTCCATATAAGCCTCGCACTTATAAGTAGAAAGGCTTTGCCATCTGGGGTGTTGAATTTGCCAATATAAAAGTCTACATATACGAGCATGGGCTCCTGATAGGAGAAAAACTGCCAAGAACAGAGGAATTGAGTTTAAACATATTCTGTTAGTTATTACCCTCGATAAAGATACCATATCATGCATAGCTCTTTTGAGTTGGGCTGTAACAAAATTAAGTTTATTGATTAACATGAAGTGTTAAAAAAATTTAGAAGTATAAAAAACGGATTAAAATAAAAGGCAGCTATCGTAATGCTAAAGATTGAGCATAAATTTATTTTTCTGCTAAGTAAATGGTCTAACCATTTGTCACAATTATTTTTGCCGCAAAAATGTTGCAATCTTACATTTTAATTATTTGGAAAGTTACAATTGTAGATCAAAACTACATTTCTCAGTTTCTCGGGAGCGGGAAACTCTAATCCAACAATCAAAACCAGACCTACTTATTCACTTGAAGTGACAGAAGCAATATTGTTCTTAGTGGAAGCCCTTTAAGTGTCAGAGAGCTGCACTCTTCCCTTCGGATAGTGAAAAATTCCTCTTACGATTTCAAAAAGCGAACAAAAATTCAAAAACTGATTGCATGATTCGAATTAATTGGAAATTCTCTTTCTACTAGAAAATTGTAGTTCCGCCACTAGCAGTTCCTAGAAATGCAGAAACCGAGAATGACATGTTCAACAATAAAATGAAAAAAAAATGCTTCACATAAATGATTAATAAACTAAATTGAGTCTCTGTCAGAACCTTACAAGCTAATTATGTGAATAGCCACAAGACCAGTAGCGCGATATCGGAAGCCAAACTTTCCATTAACGTATTTAGAGTACTAAGATAACGGGGCTGTTAGTCCCATTTGCGGAAAGTGCAATTGATAATGACTGACAAACACTTTGCTTTGGCCCGACAATATTTTAGTCCTATGGCGTCAAGGAACATACAAAATAATTGATTTCTAATTCAACTTGAACCGGCATTGACCTTTTGGAGATTCTTAGCAAGTCTTTTGTTATTCGTTTTTTTCAGAAGTGGAATTATTAAGTGTCTTAATAAATTAAGGAAATACTTTGTGATGTAGTTACTCTTAGCTTCCACTCAAGACAAAGAGGAGAAATGTTTTGTTTTTCATTAGATTAACAAAACTATTGTTGAGTATTGTAACGATTTACAAATAGATAAACAGAAATCTTTGTTTAGATTCACGGTTTTAAATTTGGTAAAAATTATCATTCTATCATTAATTGTTCTCCTAAGTAATAAATTGGATGAAATGGCAGGGACATTGGCTATCTTTTTATAGTAAAACCCGTTTGAAATATCCTTAGAGTTTTTCTGGGGTCCATTGTTTTGACAACGCTGACACCTGCGTTGCACTGAGCTCACGTAGCGTAATTAAAAATCGGCCTTCAAAATGCGTTTGTTCCTCGGGGTTTTCTTCATTTATTTAAGGAACGTGTGGTTCGACGATGGGTTTAAGTAAGCACATTTCTGGAATAAGTGAATGTTCGTAGGCCGTGTTTAAATTCATAACTATTTTGCTTCATTAGCTTTATAATATTATTTTAAATTACCAAGCTTTCGAGCAACTTGCTCTTCATCAGGGTAGACGGTTGTGAGAAATAACAAGAAAATCGCGCATTATCCTTTATACAGCGCGCGCGCGAATTGTGCCAAACGTACGTCTTTCAGTTAGTAGCGCGCACAATGTATTTTCTTGCGCGATGTCACAACCGTCTACCCTGATCAAGAGCAAGTTGCTTGAAAGCTTGGTAATTAAAATAATATTATAAGGCAAATGAAGCAAAATAATTATGACATTTCTGGAAGCTCTGTCTATCGTAAAGGACTTTAATTGACATTTGGGTTTTCTCCTGACTTTTGAGAGTCGTGAACCAATTTTTGGACAAGGAAATCTTTATTCGCGCGGTAAATTAAGCAGTTAATTTTTGAGTGCGTCGTTTCATATCGACGTTTAACATTACTTAGGTAAACAAACAATTTACACACACTTATCAATCTGTTATGCAGATATATTTACAGTAATTCATGTAGGCAAATTTTTATAAAAGTTAAAGCGTTTCATTGCCAGCTCTAAATAAGATTATCATCTGTATATATATGTTATTAAACGGCTGGGAGGTCCGTATTGAGAAAATACTTGCCCTCGGTCTTGAAAACGAATTGTGGCTTTGGTCCGTTTTCAAGACCGAGGGCAAAGATTTTCTCAGTACGGACCGACCTAAGCCGTTTAATAACGTTTTTTTCATATTTTTCCGGTTCAGAACCCTTCTAAGCCCATGCAATTGTGAGCGGTCCGGATGACCCGGTCCGACTGAAAAAAAAAAAAACCGGACTGGCTAACAACCAATCAGCGCGCGCGATTCACTTGGATTCCGAACCGGAAAAAATAAATCACAGTATCATTAACCCTTCATAGTTTCACAGCCGGATTACAAGTTCTTTTCAGTCCGTACTTTTTACACGAATTGTACATTAGTGCCATAAGTTATATTTCAAATTGTTAATTTTTTTGTGTTAGTTAATTTTGTAAAAACATCTAGATTCACCTAAGGCTTGAATTTACCTCTATACTATGACTGCGCGTCGATCGTCAACGTGGGGTATACTAAATCACGACAAAATAACACAAAGAGACTACTGCATTAAAGCTACTTAGTGTTGTTAGATCGGAGAGGCATCTTGACTCGATCCACGGGTGTTTTGAATTTGTTTGGCTGGGGGATCTTGGTGGACGGACCGGGAATGATAGAGGTGCTGGAAGATCGACTCAAGTTTTCTTTATCTTTGGGAGTACTGTATACGCTTGGTGTTTTCATCTTGGATGGAACCTAGTGAAATGGAATTTAAAATTTGAGTCAAATTGCTGGAGAGTATGTGTGTGTGTGTGACGTCATATATTAGCAATGTATGACGTCAACTAGCTGGAGAAAACTGAAGGCGATGGTTTCTCGGGTAAATCCCCTTTTCATTTCCCACGGTTTGCGTCAAAATTGTGGATTCACGAAGCGAAGCCAAATGCTGAGGGTTATTTTGCATAACCAGTATACACGAGAGAGCATGCTGCGGGAGCTTGCTGCATGGTGTGGCATGCTTGCTATATTTTACCAGTTTAATATCAGGGAGCGTGAGCCGGGGGTAAAATTCTGCTCCCGCTACAACAGTATTTTTACATGCAATCCTTGGACGAAGGAGCAAAACGACCCTGGAGCCTGCTCCTGGAGCAAAACCCTTACAGGGCTTGAAATAACGGCCGGTCAACGGACAATGTCCGGTCAAAAATGGGTTTTGTCTGGTCACATTCTTGGGAGACCAGACGTTTTGTCCGGTCACATCAGACAAAGTGCAAGTTTCGGTAGTTTCAAGTTACGACTTTATCATCGATCCATTTCAGAAAATTAGCGGGTCTACCCGAATTACCTGAATTTGGCTTGGCCGGACAACTTGGCCGGTACCAAGTCCTGCCTGTATAGGCCTTAAAAGCCTCAAGGGGGAAGTTCGTTTGCATCAAGCATTTAATAAAAATCCGGATAGCGGTACACTTACTCCCCATAAATCACATGTAGAACTCTGTGCTTTAAGAAGCATTGTACCAACCTCTGGTTGCACAAATACTGCACTCTCCTTGTCATCAGCCTCGCTAACATTGTCCTCGTCATGTTTGACGTCCTTTTCATCGAGAACACTACTTGTGTCTCGGCTCAGTTCGAACACTGGAATTGCTTCGTCACTTGAAGTGCTTGAAACACTCTAGAATAACAACAACAACAAAATGATCAATGCAATTAACTTTCCGAGCCTTTATAACTAACTAGAAAGGTTTAATAGAATACGAGGTCCATAAGAAAGCCTCCTCGAGCTACATACGAGTTTTTATAAATTCCTGTCGAAAACCGCACGTACATGTAAAGTCAGTACGTGATTACACTTTCCAAACTCGCTGTATGTGCATGGAAGATGTGAATGGAAGTTTATGTTGTACGTTCTACAATATAGCAGATTTCGTGTAAATTTGAACAGCTCGCGGCACGAACACCGTCGTGACACGGGCAAGGCACGGCAAGGCACGTCAAAATTCTAGAAAACATCACGGTCGCGGGAAGGCACGCTTAGGCACCGACCGTGTCGTGAGCTTTTCATAGTCATACGAAAACTGCTCTAAACCCAATAGAAGTTGCTGTAAAATGTCAGCAGGCGCATCTTATTACTTGCGAATCACTTTGTGACTTGTCGTCTTAAAGATGTAGCTTAGCGATAGAATACAGTTGCACCCCAATAAAGCGGCCACCCTAACTGGACGGTTACTAGAGGTCGGGATGTAGCATTGCGATAGAATACAGTTGCACCCATATTTAAAGCCTGGTTCACACTAGCGACGCAAGCATAAGCGCAAGCAACATACGCAGACTCAGTAGGGTACTGCTCATTAGCGGTGCTTGTCTTTTCTCACACCTCAGTGATAAATGCACTACTGAGTCTGCGTATGTTGCTTGCGCTTATGCTTGCGTCGCTAGTGAGAACCAGGCTTAAGTGGGCACCTTTGTTCTCTTGACCGATCACCTTAAATGGACGGTTATAGAGGTCGGGATGTAGCATTGCGATAGAATGCAGTTGTACTATAACCAAGTTATAATCACTGCAAGAACAATTTTGAACAACTTGAACGTACTTGTAAGTTGAGTCACCAAGAAACGCTTACCTTGGTAGATGGTAGGTCAGGTGTCAAGGGAGCATTGTAAGTGCTGTGGAATCTTGCAAGCAATCTATCGTGAGGTGAGGTCTTCTTGAGATCGTTTGGGTACGAGAAGATTCTTTTCTGAGGTGTGGCCCCTACGTTCACAGGATATAATGAACAGCTCGTAAACAGAGTGGTTTGCGCATCTGGTGCTGTGCATCAGGTTAAGATATGATTATGCATGTATCAATGTTAAGCCCGAGGGGAGGGTGGATCGGGCATATGTGGGGCATTTGATCAATCTCGGTGTCCCCACCCTAGGGAATTTTATCTTATCGTTTGCCCCAGGGTACGGCATTTTAACATATCTTTACTTTTATTTTTGGAATGGGTGACTGCTAGGGTGGGGAATTTTGACGAAAATCATTGAAGAAAGTACAAATGCACCACGTATGCCCGACACCCCCCCTCCCTCGGGCTTTACATTGATACACGCATTATGAGCTGGATGATTTATGTCCTCGGCATGAAAACTGAAAAAGCAGCCATCAATATTCCCAAGGTCTACGCAACGATTTGTTTCAAAATTTAGCAGTTTTCCTTTCGCAGAACGCGAAGACATACATTCAATAGGTTGTTGCTCGCCATTATTATCTGATGGGTATGCGCAAACAACTATATTCAGAGCGAAAACCGCTTCAGTGATTTCTACTCATACTCCCTTTCGGTCCAGTCGCGTAGCCTTGAGGCCCGTCAACGACGTTTTTTGAATTGACTGTAAAGATTACGAGTGATGCCCTTACCAGTAGGAATGTCGTCCTTGATACCATCGGTCAACAGTCTCATTACACTCTGGCCTGCATCGTGTACGGCTTTCCTTTGTTCTCTTGACCAATCAGCATTAGATTCTGAATGGTCAATAGTACTCTCTTTCCAAGACAGCATAGTTTCTTTCACTTGATCGTGATCACATTGAATTGACTTGAGTAATTCAGCCTTATGAGCTGCTACATTCTCGCGAACTTCCTGTTGGTAACAAAATAAGATAATAGTTATGAATAGAGAAGATTAAAAGCTCATGGTGCGGACGTGCCAGTGATCATGCGGTCATGAACATATCGTGTCATTGTAGTGAAGATGACGTATCACGGTCGTGAAGATGACGTATCATGGTCGGCCAAGATGACGTGTCATGGTCGGCCAAGATAACTTGTCATGGTCATGAAGTTGTCGTGTCACTGTAGTGAAGATGACGTATTACGGTCGTGAAGATGCGTCATGGTAGTGAAGATGACGTGTCATGGTCGTGGGAATGCTGTGCCCTAATCGTGAAAATGTCGTGCCACTTTGATGGTTTCAATGGATGTCGTGCAATTCAAGTCGTCCCATCTTGTCACATTGGAATACGAAATTTGCTGTAAGCTGTGCATTGCCGAATACCCTATCAGATGTCAGTGTAAGGATAAACAGATTTTGGTTTAGGTTACCTGTATGCAAGTGGTTTGTTCGGTGCAACTCTTTTTCACCATCCCAACATGATAGTGAGATGACTCATCTAAGTTCTTTTGCCACTCCTCTGCAAGCTATGAAAACACCAACATGTAAGTATTTTCTGTCCCCGTCCTTGTTCATCGATAACAGTTAAGTCAGTTTGTTCTCATTGTTCATTACCTTATTCACTTTGGTAGCGTTCATTTGTACTGCATTCTCCATCTCTTCACAGCATTCTTCATTAGCTGTGAAGGCCTCTTCAGAGGCTTGTTTAGTTTTGTTCTCAAAATCTGCAATACTTGACATTGCTGTTTCAGAGCACTTGTTGGAGAACTGATTTGCACAGTTTTCTACAGAATCACAACGGCTGAAAAAAATCATTATCACAATGTTAACAATCACTAGATCTTTAGTCATAATATTTCAGGATAGAAGTTTAAATTACAGTATGAGTGTGATGACATGAGGTTTACATCAGAGTGTGTACCAGATCACACCAAGGTTTTGATGAAAATAAAAGAGAACAACAAGGAAGCTGTTGTGATGTCTCCTGTCAAACCAATGGTGCTGCTTCTGCTTTCTTTTTCTTCCTTTTCTTGGGACGGTGGGGGGTACTAGGATATTGTTGGGGTACTAGGACCGCACCCCCTCCCCTGAAGGCCTGATACTCAGCTAAGGGTTCTTGTACCTTTCGAGTTCCCTTGCAATCATTTCCTCATGTTTTTTAGCCTCATCAATCGTCTCTTTGATCTGCAAAAGCAAAATAATTATGTAAGTATTGACAGGGATGTCACTCACACTCCAAATCAAGATCAGTCAACTACTACATCACGTGATCTCTACCTCTGTGGTGTGCTGGTTATGTCTTGCTGTTTGTGTCTGCAGCAAATCATCTATACAAGATGCCATTTGTTTCATTAAAATTTCTTTCATTTCCTACAAAAAAGAAAAGATAAACAAATTGAACTCTGTCTTCTTGTTCTAGTGCAGATTATATTATTACTTTACTGGTTTTTAAATACAAGTAAAAATAATTATACGCTTTGCATTTCTCTTTGATTAATTCTGAATGTATCTGCATCCTTGGATATCTTGTCCAGTGTCTGAACCTGTTTAGAAAAGAATAACAGCAAATATCAATAACTGAAAAGTGTGTAGTGAGACGCATCGATAGGAGTGATTGGATAACATTCATGCATGTGGACCTACATTTTGAGAGATGAGGTTTTTGATAAGCAGAGAATGGCTGGCCAGCATGGCATTTTGACCTTCAACAAAGCTCTTGAGCTGGTCACAGTGCTGGGTCATCTATAGGAAAAAAAACCTGATAGCTTATCTTGGTTGACTTATTATTCATAAATTTAGCTGAACTGAACAAACAGCAGGAGCAATAGATATACCCGTAGATATAGACATGTCAGGGACATAGCAGTGCAATTTTGGAAGGGGGGGACTAAAATAGAAGGCAACTGTGTGATATTAGACAGGGAACAGTATCTTTTTTAAATTTACCTTTTCTCTGAAGATAGAGCTCAGTTCTGACAAAAAGCTAAGTTGTTTGCTACAAGCATCTTTGACTGATTGGATGAGAGGCATCATAGTGGTTTCTTTGAATTCACTTGTGGTGTGGAATAATTCTTTCTGTAGCAATAAAAATTTAATACCTAGCTTCCCAGCTTCTAAAAATACCCAACCAGAGTGTTACAAATCAATCAGTGCTAAAGAAATGAACTGTGGCACAGTCCCCTGTACATGTTTTTGAAATCTTTTACAAAGTAGTGTGCTTCAATTCACAGTGTTTTGGATGCCTGTTCAGTGTGTGGTGCAGGAATTAGGGGAGGAAAAAACTAGTTACTGGCATGTGTTCACCCTCTTGAAATAAAGTGGCCATCCATCCATTCATCCCATCCATCCACACATCCATGCTATCTATAAATAATCTACTAGCATAGGATGTAAAAATTCAACTTCAATGTACTACCTTTTTCTGTTCATTCTTCTCAGTCACTTCTTCTGTCCAGTGCTCACTGTTATCTTGCAGTAACTAAATTATTTGATAGAACAATCAGACAATGTATTGGTGTACTCTAATATGATGCAATTAGATTGATACAAGGAGAGATTTTGCAACAGCTATTTGCTAAATACATGTACATGTACATACCATGCAGTGCACTGTAATCAAAGAAATTTAACAGTATGCCTGTTAATCCAGTCATGAATTTTTTCTATTTGCAGTCTACAGTATAACTGAAAAATTTTTTATGTCAAACAAAATATACCTGCATAGTTTCGTCATTCATTTTTATTTCAATAACATTGGCCATTTTGTCCAGTTTGTCTTGGACCTCAGCTAGTTTCTTAGACTTTGAATTAACAAAAGTGTCTGGAAAAATAAGAAAATGCAATACATTGTAAATAATTTTTGTTGTTGAGTTACTTGGGCATCATGAGCAGTACGAAGAGCATTCAAGGAGGTAATTACCAATATTCTCCTGCCAGTTTGAGAAATACTCTGCATCCTTCCTTTGAAAAGAAGCCAGATTAGCTTCCATTTGTGCAATGGCCTCACCAAACTCTTCCTTGAACGATTCCCTGATTTCCTTATTATGCTGATCTACATTGGTCTTTCTCTCAATCTTTCCATGGAGTCCATCAATGTCTGCTATGCTCTTGTTAACAACATTCAAGAGTTCTGATGCCTGACCATGTAAAACAGCCTCCTGTTGGACGTGGGTGTTAAGCAGATACTCTTGTTCATCTCTCTCTACCATGGATTTTTTGAGATGGTGTTTTGTCAATTTGAGATTCTTCTGGGTAGTTTCGAGCTCACACTGGGTGTCGGTGAAAAGCTCAGAGATTTTTTTCATTTCAGATTCAAGTCCTTCGATCTTGGCTACATACTCATTGATAAGGGTTTCCTGTGACTGAATCTTCCCTTGCATTGCACTACAATTACAATCAGAATTGTCATTATTTCAAATAATTGTATAAATGTAGGAGGCCATCAATTCTGAGACTGATTTATCATAAATCATCATGGCATTGTCTGATTTCTTGTTTACAACTTACTTGTAGTTCTCTTCAGCAAGAAAGATACCATTCTTTTCTCTTGCTGCATGGAGATCTTTCTTAAGTTTCTCAATTTCCTCAGTATATTCCTAAAAACAACAATCCCTTGTTACTAAAAATACTTATTAATAATTAGTAATTAAAGACAGTCTTATGGTATCAAACTCCAGAGATTTGCTGGTTGATTCTAAAAAAGAAAGGCTTTATTATATTTAATTTAAAGCATTGCTTTTTAAATATTACATTTCCTTGACAGCATTTATGCATGTTATACCAAATGATGGTAGATATCATTTTTCTCACCCTCTGTAAGGAGGAGTTGCAGGCAGGCCAAAATTAAGGGACTGTTCATTAATTATCCCTTGGGGGGCTGGAGGAAAAGTAGCAGGGGGCTTCAAAAACTTTTCTCACAAAAAAGGGGGGCTTTAATGGTTTTTGCTGACTTAGAGGGAGGGTTGAAAGAACCAGGGGGGGCTGTGAAATTTCCCCCCTTCCCCTCCTACTTTTCCTCCAGCCCACCCCAAGGGATATTTAATAAACAGTCTTTAAGGGCAACAAAAGACCTCTTTGCATGAGGATACTTCTAATGGGCTTTAATCATGTGGCAGCCATGTTGGTTGAAACAAGATACATCTCCCCTGTATGCCCTTGCATTCAAACACTTCAGAACAAGTTCACACAGGGAAGAACAAAAGTTTTCATTTTCATGGGAATAAACATGGCTGCCAAGTAATCAAAGTCCACTGTGACCCAACAAAAAAAAAGCTATACTCTAAAGTGTTATTGAAATTTAGATTGTATTATGTAAATGTACCTTGATAAGTGCCCTCTTTGTGAGCCTCTGGTTGACTTCAGGTCTGTTCAGGATATTCTTAGCACGGTGAGCATAGTCAAGCGTACTCATTGTCTCCTAACATTTTCAGAGCACAAATAAAGTTTGAGCTATGATTTTTAAACTAAAACATTCTAAATGCATGGAGTATACACTTTATTTCCATTTAATTAATCCAATATGACACGAGAACCTATCATTGTGCAGGCCAGATTGCCATATACAGTAGGAACCCAGTAAGTGACCATTACCATGAGTCTCTGTAACTCACTGGTACATAGAGCATCCAACCAACCAGTATCCTGAAGTCATGGTTCAATTCCCATCTGGTGAAGTCAAATTTCTTCCCGAGTTCCCTTTCAAGCTTGTGTCAAACTGAACACTGAGTTTCTACATTTTGTATTAATATATAACTACATTTTGTATACTTACCTCAATGTTGCACACAGCAGGTGAGATTGTTGCAATGATAGATGTTTTTGTTCTTCCACCGAGTGAGTCTTGGAGCAGACGGGTTAGCTTACTCTCCCTAAAGAAGTATTTTACACGTAGATTCATTTTTAGTACATCGTCACAATGCTCAGCCCATTGTAATGGTACAATTACATACAATGATATAGGAGTTTAACATAGTATCATTGATTCTACCTGTATGGGACATGTGGAGCCCTCTCCACTAGAGATGTGATGACTCTCCCCAGAGTGAGTAAACTTTGGTTGATAGTACCAGCTTCTCTTGCTCTCTTGTCCACCGCACCAGATCTTCCAATGTTCTCACTTCCCGCCAGATCAACCTGGATGCCAAAATAAAAAATATAATTATCTTGACATTAGGTATCCTTTTTGAGAATAGACTTCCTCAGTTGTAATGTTTTCCCATTTCAGACCATGTGTCATCCTCTTGGGAATGCAATTCTTTGTTTGAGGCTCATTTGTATTAAAGTATCTTCTGAAGTGTTTCCGAGAAACAAACAAAACCCAAGGGAATGACACAATCTGAAATGGGAAACCGAGGTTTATTAACATACAGCTAAAAGTACATTCTCCACTTCTTTTAGAGACTCACCAAGTTCAGCTTTCCTGTTTTCAGTAGTTCTTCTCCATTCACAGAATTTTCTTTGATATGAATTGTCACTGAGAACAATGAATGGGAGCGGCTAAACGGAAAATGGAAAAGGTGGAATGATCCAAGTAAATACAAAAAATGTGAAATAGCATTCTAGAAAGCAGGGTTTTCAATAGAAGTGAAAGTAGGTGGCATAATTTGCAAAGTAGCCTGAGAAAGTATAAAAGGTAACAGGCAAATATTTTGCGAATGATTTTGAAAGTAACCAGCGATTAACTAACTGACAACCAGCGAAATTCACTGGCTACTGGCTTCTATTGAGAACTTTGGAGAAAGTGATAAATACCTTGAATGAGCATTCATAAGAGTTGCAGCAGTTTGCCTTTTGGCTCTTCCTCTCTCCAAAATATTATAAACTTCATCTTTATTATGCACTACCATTTCTTCCAGACCTTGAATTACTACTGATCCCTTCAGAAATCAAAGGATTACAGGACTGGTAAAGTTATGGCATAGAGGTCAAGAATAATGGACTGAATCAAATTACTATCATACAAAAATTTCTAGCACAGATAAGGTTACACAAAAGTAAATACTATGGGGATTATGCACTGGTCTATGTAATTACCCCTCAACCCCCCGCATGACCTGGACAATGCCTGGGTATTTACCTATGATTTTCTTCCTTAATGAATTCCTGTTAGGTATGTTGACTGGGGCCAATTCAAACTGAGGGTAATATGCAGGGGCATTGGATCAGCACCACTCCCACAGGTGAAGGAATTTTCCCATTATCACAGATGTCAAATTCCTTGTCCCCTGTCATGCCCGGGTTGGAAGGTGGCAGTCATGAACATGACTTACAATAATTAGAAATAATTACAATTACATACATGACATGTTTGTACAATATGATTCAAGAATAGCATACAGCTATGAATTGCAGAGAAAAAAATTATGGACAGCTTTTTAGTACATGATTCACATTTGTATAATTTCTCATGATCATACACATACCTTTCTTGCTGTATCTTCAAAAAGCCTGAGCTTTTGGCCATCCAAATGTGGACTTAGTAAATCAAACAATTCTTCATTGTAAATTTCAAGGAAAGAAACCCTGACAGAAAACTCACAGTCCTTTGAAATGAAAAGAAAGAATACAGTGCCATTCATTGCAACAGAACAGAGAAAATAGTGTTTGGGAATAAGAATTTTTTTTGACATTCTGTACAAGCTGCAACCTTAATAAAGTGCAATGTACTTCCCTATTAAACATGATTACATACTTACAGTTTGACTATTCAGCCTATCTAGCAGCTGATGCATTGTTCTTGGTATAATCCCAGCCAAAGGATCCTAAAGGACAATAAATATTGACATGACATCACACGATACTATACTATACTATACTATACATGACATCTATAAAATATTACAGCTGTAGCTGTAGATTCTTAGTTTGGATTGAGCCTTGCTCTATTGGATCCACAGTGTTTTATAACAACAAAAGCTTCATAGATAACTGCAGTATGATTAATCTTTAATCTAATAAAGCATACAGTACCTCTTCCCAAGAGCAGTTTTCTATACTCTTTTCACCTTCCATGGTAAAGGTTTTACCTGTCCCAGTTTGACCATACCTGAATGGGATTGATTACAAAGTACTGTTGTTAACACCAAAGGGCACAAAATTGATCATTGTATGTATACATACAATGTAAGCTGAGGGCTGTCACAGTTCTGACAAAGATTCCATGATTCCATGCTAGCAGAAAACTCTTACTTCCTTGTACAAAAAAGAGGCATCTGCTAGCAGGGAAGCATCAAGAGAATGGAAAAGAATGTATAGATCACTCTCAAAACTATCCCAAAATGAGTCTAACAGAAAAACACAAAAATTTATCCCCTCTTTTTTAGGGAAATGTGAGGTGCTTCTTTTATATTCCCCTGTAATTCACAGCTTCAAACTGAGGATAATTCTGGGAGTGGTCTGTAGAATAATAAAGTTAAAGGCTCAGATACACAATGCAACATTCCCTGCAATGTTACTTGCAATGAGGAAATCGTGTGTCTACCCATAAAAGAAGAATATGTTTTTACTTTTGTGATTTCACACAATGTGAATGTGATTTCCCCATTGCAAACAACATGTACATCGCAGGCAATGCTGGATCATGTGTCCGAGCCTTAAAGAACAGTTGTCAATATTTAAATTTACTCACGCAAAAATAGTACAGTTATAGCCCAACAAGACTTCATCCAAAGTTGGCTGTACAACAGTCTTATAGACATCAAGTTGCTTAGAGTCTGGTGAGAATACTCTATCAAAGCTGAAGGTCTTGGTAGTGCTGGCATTGTTACCAATATCTTGCTTGATCGTTATATCACGTTTATGAGGATCACATTCCACGACTGATGGAGAGCCTTCTTTGACTTCTTTTGCATTACGTGGTCTGAAAGAATGAATATAAGCTTATGGAGTAAAATATTTTGTATAATAAATATTTGTACTTGAAACACTATAGCAATAATGCACCTATCAATGTTTAGCCCCAGGGAGGGGGGACAGGCAACCTGGGGACAATTGCCATAGGATTTTGTTCCTTGGGTCAGGCATTGACAAATACATTCTCCCCCCAGGAGATGAATTTGATACTTGACAGAATGAGAGAACCTGGAAGGGCTAGGAAATTTGACATTTGTTAGAGTCCAGGGGGGTAGGGAAATTGAGTCACCAACTCCAAAAATGTCAATTCCCCCTGGGTCTGCCCCCCTCCCCCCACCCTGGGGCTAAACAATGATAGGTGCAAAAGCTTATCCACACTTTCAAGTAAACTGTCAAACCAGACCTCCCTTGTTGGACAGATTTGCGATAAATTCTTTACTTAATATTATTCTCGTGTGTTATTAACTACTATTATTCCCCATAATTATTAACCTAATTATATTTAGACTTAAATCTTATTCTTTTTTTGTCAAATTTTTATATTTTTGTGCACTTAGAATTCTGGATTTAACTTAATTATAGAATCCGACGCGAGGGGAATTACATAAAATATGAACATGAAAAACATACAAAATTATACGAAATTATGAATAACTCAATCCTAATATCCAACTTTTATAGGCACTGTCAATATATTTAAGCTTTATAGCATTAATTCTGACTTCCAGAGGCTCAAAAAATATCAAACTTCTACACAACAAGGTAAGTTATGTTTGACTCACCTACAACGGACAACCACTTGGATATTTTTCTCTTGTGGAGCTTTATTTTTCACCATTTTGTCTCGGAAAATAAACTTGGGTCTCAAGGTAATGTTATCGAGGCTTGGGACTCTATTTTAATCGTGCTTCGAAGCCTTTCAAGACAGTTTTTTTCTTGGTTTTCTCTTCGAAGTTCAACGACCAAGACGAGCTTTTTTCAAATTCTGGAGCCGAATATCGTTCATCCCTAACTAACCAATCAGATTCCATAATCAATTCCACGTGATTCAGCATTGGAATGCTAGAGCTTTTCAATGAGACGTCACTCGCATGAAAAACCACTTCCGGGCTAAAATGAAAAGGTGTTTAGTGAATATTTATTAATTCCTTTTGTTCATGACAGAAACTGCTGCACAAAATTTGTTTTGTTGCTGGTGGAAGATAAATTGAATATAACTTTTCTGGCTATATTTTAACTGCTTTTCTGGGGATACCCGGAAATACGTCACACATTTTTGTACCACCATTCCATGCGAGCTCAAGACTTTTGAGCACGCGATGAGCTGCTCAGCGGTTTCAGCCCTAAATTACCCAGAATTCCTGGTTTGTTTTCATTTTGATCAGAAAAAATTGAAAATTTTTGGAAGCAAAATTTTATTCTGACAGGATTTTTTTAGAAAATTGAATAATGTCTTTTATATATCCTCATGTACAAGGTGCAGAATTACCCAGAGAGAGGAGCGGCCATGTTTCTGTGTACTGGAATGGGTATATAATTGTCTGGGGCGGATATAGAGTACGTATAGAACTCTTATTTATTTTTTGTGAATTAAGCTTATATTTTCTTTATTGTCTGTTTTCCAGCTTTGTGAATCGTCATCCTTTGACCATGATATCGTAATCTGTTTACGCCTTCCTGTAATTGAAACCTATATTAATTGGATATTTATGATTACGCAAATATTGAATTATTTTTTCAGGACGTCAGTTCTTTTGTAAGTGCTGATTTACGTTACCAGGTGAATAAAAGAATTATTCTCCTTTATCATAAAAGACAAGTTATTTCATATTCTCTCTACAGAACAACCAAAATATTGAGCTTCCTCATTTCATTGAGGAAAGTTACCATGATAGCGTAGAACTGTGGCTGTTTTGTATGGAATCTTTGACATGGTAAGCTACAACTTATGTACTTATCAAAGTTAACTCCAAGGGGGGGGGGGGCAGGCAAGGTGTGGAGATTTGATCTTGATGGAGAGCGACAGATTTTTCGTCAAAATCCCAAGGGTAGAGAAACAAACACAGATCAAATGAACACAAACGCCCCACCCTGAGGAGAAAACGTACCTGTTTATAAGTCAACGTTGACCATCGATCATGAAAAGCATATGTAATTCAAGTTTGCTTAGAGCTGCAAGTTCAATTGAAGCTCAATCTCTTCACTGCCCAATCAAATGCCTCAGCCCTTGGGATCCACAAAAACAATCAAATGACTGACTGAGGGTGCCACTAACATTTTCAAATCCCAATGTTTTGCTTGCACTACCTCCCCCCCCCCCACACACACACACGAGATTAACTTTGGTTGAGATAATACATGTATGTTGTTGTGCTTGCCCAATGTAAATCCTAATTTACATAGCACCATATAATCTATCAATTTAGGTGTTGCATACCAATACTGTGAGTGAGTTTTTCAAGATCAGACAATACGGACACCATACCACATCTACTGCAAACACTTTCTGATGTTTTTGTATTTGTTCTCACAGGAGACGGGTCACTACCAGTGGAGATGTCCCCCCACCCTTGTCTGGTAGCTGTGCAGCTTGCATTGATAATACAATGTATTTGTTTGCTGGACATTGTGATAATGGACCAACATCTGAGGTAAGATCATGTTAAGTGTCTGTTACACAAGGGAGAAACTTTTACCTGAAACTTGTTTGTAATAATTTTGTAAGTTAAGTTTTATGGGGGATGTTGTATTTACATGTACATGGTGGAATTTTATCTGAAACTTGTTCATGACACAAGTTTCCATTGCACAGTACTGTAGAAAGCAGTTCTCAAAGGCACCCTATAGCTAGATTGTAAGACCATAGCACTGGTTATTTACTTAGGAAGGAGTTATGGGATTAGCCAGGGGGGGGGGGGGTGTCAGGGTCCAGACTCCCCTGCCATTACCTGAGGTTCAATTGATTCTTTTATCCTAGAATTTAGTCTTCCAGCAGGTTTTGCTTAGTATATGTTAGGACCTCCTCTCAAAAATTCCTGGATCCAAGTACACCTGTTTAACTAACATGAAAAAGGGCATTTTTTACCTCATTGTTTAGAGCAGAATTAATGCTAAAAGCTTGTGACATGATTTGTTCCATAAGCATGACAGCCATTTTTGCCTTGCCCTGTCTTAACCATATCATGACTGTGTTCATGCCGCAAGCTTTTCACAGTCATATGAAATCTGCATTCTCTGTGTAATGTGAATGAATGTTTTATCTTATCTGTGTAGGTCTATATGCTGGATTTAAATACACTGATTTGGAAAGATTTAAGTGACTTGATTAATACTGATATGCTTCCTTCTCCACGGGACAAGTTATGTTGCTGGCAACACAAGGAATTGTATGTAACTATACACCTAAGTTTTGGACAAATTAATTATTTAATATGAAGCATAGAAGTACAGTGCTATATATCAAGGTTGTAGCTTGTGAATATTAAATAGCTAGTGCACAATCAGCCAATAGTCACTTAAGCCTACAAATAAATTATTATCATTAATAGCAATCTACCAGATTCTTGTGGAATACACCTTTGTCATGCAACAGCAATAATCATTCTCAGAATAAATGCCAGTTTTTAAACCCAGCCAAACACTTTCTGAATTGCTTGAATGTGAAGCTCTCTGGACAGAGACAGATCTAGTATTTTTTGGAGGAGGGTGCACCATTTATGAATGACTGTAAGTAGCTCATCTCAGGGGGGTGCACACCTCCCCTGGATCTGCCCCTCCCAAGCAAAGGTAGTGTTCTGGAGGTATCAATAGAAGGCAGCTACCAGCAGCCATTCTCCATGTATTTCACCTCTTAGGCTGCATTCATTATGTATGGCTGGGATGGGAGGGGGGGGAGGCAGGTGAAATCCAGGGGGGATCTGAAAATTTTCTTATCAGTTAATGGGAGGATTTCAAAAATTTTTTTGATATTGAGGGGGGATGCAAAAATTTATATAATGGTTTTAAAGCTTAGCTGGGGGGACACATGAATGTTTTCTTATTACAAGGGGGGATCATTAAAATTTTTCTAGTATAGAAAAATTTCTTCTGCCCCGCTCCCCACAGCCATACATAATGAATGCAGCCTTACTGCTGGCCATTTAACAATCAGCAGTGCCAATAAATAAGTAAAAACAGAAGCAACACAGCCACCTATTTTTCAAAGAAGCCCTGTACTTCAAAAATTACTAAATCCTCTGCTGTTCACTTGCTTCTGACTTTTTACTCCTCTGATCAATATTTATTGCTTTTTATGTAACAGTTATTGTATTGATAATTTTATTGCAGACTCATATTTTTTGGTGGTTATGGAACTCCCCCACAAAGATTGAAAGGCAATGAATGCTATGGAGAGTTTGTTTATAACACTGTTGATTTGCTTGGAGTAAGTGTTGCTAAACACTTATCATCCCTACAGCAGATTTCATATAATTATGAATGAGAAAAGTCATGGTACATGTGACCATCATGGTAGAGCAGATTTTGTAGGACTGTGAAAAGCTCATGGCACAGTCACTGTAGTAAGTGTGCCTTGCCGTGACCATGATGTTTTCTAGTTTATGACTTGCCTTGCCATACTTAAACTGTGTTGACTTTGTTCATGCTGTGAGATTTTCAGTCATACAGTCTCCTCAGTCTATAGATGAGTACTATGAATGAAAAGCAATGAACAAGTATGACAGCATGCAGCTACTCGGTGACTAAGTACTGCTGTCATTGACTTTTTACATTGATTTGAAATTTGCTCTTAGAATGTGTTTAATGTTTTGAACCATTTCACCTGGACTGCCTGGAAAAAAATTCGTATGTTAGAGACTAGACCATGTTGTCTTGTTTGATGGATTTAATGTACTTATTTGTTGATCATGTCTTTGCTTTCTAGGATAACCGAGGATGGAACAATAATATATTTATTTTTGACACACTAAAATTAGAATGGGTGAAATTGAAAATAAAGGTAGGGATTGGTTTCCTCAGTTGTTACATAACTTTCAGAGTGGAATACTGAAATTAAAAACTGAAATTCTGTTGACTTGTGGTGTGTAATTTCAAACTCTGCAGGGTGAAGGACCAACACCAAGAGCTGCCCAAGCTGCAGCCAAGCTTCATTCAAAAGCTTATGTATTTGGAGGCAGATTTATGGTTAGAGTATATTTTGTACTTAAAATGACTGGCACTGACAATTATATCATAAATGTCATCTTTAGGTTAATTGCTCTAGTATTTGATTAATGAATGGAATACTGACAAACAGACCATATAACTCTTAATGAAACTGCCCAGCTGATTGACAGAAAGACAGACAAATAAATGGGTGTACAAGTACATGGATGGTGGATTGATGTGTTAATGATGGATAGATGGATGGGGATCAGTGGATTGACAGACAGTCCAACTGACTCACCACCCAACTTACCAACTTTTTGGCAGATTGATTGATTAATTTACAAAAGTTTTTGATTGATTAATTTATTGATTTATTGATTTTAGAGTGAAAGAAGAAATGATCTATTTTGTTTAGACCTTGACACCTGGAAATGGAGTGGAAGGTTTGTATATTCCTGTTTCTCATAATAAAACTGATAATTTTTAATTTCTTGTTGTATCTTAGCTTCAAAAAATTTCATTGTAAAGCATCATCCATTAACACATACTTTATATTCCTATCAAGTCTCCTTACGACTGGGTGTGTCCCTGGAGGAAGATCATGGCACTCTTTGACTCCTGTTAGTCAGAAACACTTACTTTTATTTGGAGGCTTTAACAATAACAGGCAACCAATGGGTAAGATTTGAATTGATGCAAAGGTACCTGTTTTAACTGGTATGAAAAGTCAAGTAAGCGTCTTCAAATTTTATCACTAGAATTATCTCATATTTTGACAACATGGTGGATTTTGTGTTTAGAGAGAAGTGATCCAGCAAATTCATATTTCACATGACATACTGCACGTGTGTACTGTGTATGTGCTGTTAACTCAGTACCATGTTTCACTCTCTTGCAAAAACCATTTTTAAAGCAAGCTACTGCTTGTGACTTACAGTACCTTGGCTTGCTTTTGATTTGAAGGCTAAAAACACACACAGTTTTTTTTGCTGGGGAAAATGTCTTAGGTGATGTTGTACACCTTTCCCTATAACTCCTCCTCTATCCCTTCTTTAAAAAGTCTTCAATGATGTCTTCAATTAATTAGTATTTATGTTTTTGGTCATGTCAATTTGTTCTTTCATTTTTGTTGGCTATTTTTAGGGGATCTTTATTTACTTGATACTGAGTTCCTTATTTGGTCGAACATCACCCCTGAAAATACAGTACCCAGGTGAGCATTCATTCCTGTACCTTTTTTTATAAATTTGTTTTATTCAAAATGTTTTATTGTCCCTCTTCTCTCCTTCGGATTTGCAGTTCCCTTTTATGTTTGTGTAATTTTTAATCATCTTTTTTGTGGTTTGCCATTGTTCCAATCAGTCAGTATAAAACAAGAAGCCATGCAATAGACCTTATTCGCTTGGGCGTAATGTTTTCCCAATTCAGACCTCTTGGGAATACGATTCTTTGTTCGAGGTTTATCCATATTAATGTATCTTCTCAAGCATTACCATTAAATCATAGAAAGAGTATATATATGCAGAAATCACCAAAAGGAGCCCAGAAAAAATTTTCTGAGCTCCAGGTGGGATTCGAACCCACGAGGTTTGAACCCATTAAACAAAGGAAAAAGTCCCAAAGGAATGACACGTGACCTGTATTTCATATTTCATGCCATTTCTCCCGTGTTAAAAATTTGGAGCTGAAACATCACCTTTCTTACTAACACCGAAATGCTATTTTCATTTCTGGAGTTCACTTTGCCAGTAGTGGTTGATTTAAGGGGGTTGTGGTCACGTGACCTGTTTGTACAAAAGGCCCATTCCCCATCCTGTTTCATCATTGCATGCTTTTTGTAGAATGTGGCATACAGCTTGTGCGACGTCAATTCCAGGAGAAGTAGTCATATTTGGCGGATGCTCGACGTCTCTTCTTGATGATGCTGAACCTGTAAGTATGAAGTAAACCTCTACCGCTTAGAGCGGTTTTCATATGAGCGGGAAACGTACGCTACTGGCCTAGAGCACGTATATTAAGGTATACTGTAACACTGAAATGGCTTGGTATTGTGCGAATCATGCAATCACAAAGAACAGGTACGGTTACGGTAAAGTACGGTGCTGCTACAAATTTGCTTATATCGGTTCTCACTCATCTGCTTTAATCCTTCGTTCATATTACTTTCCTCATTCTGCAATAGATGATAGAGCAGATTTGGTATGACTGTGAAAAGCTCGCGGCACGTTCGGTACCGTAAGCGTGCCTTCCCGCGACCGTGATGTTTTCTAGAATTTTGAAGTTCCTTGCCGTGCCTTGACCGTGTCACTTGCTTTCCGCAGTCACACAAAATCTGCTCTATTTCGAACATGCGCAGCTCGTTTGACTGCATTCACGTAATTGACCACTTTCCATACATCGGTTCACTGGTCAAACACAATGCATATAGTCGAGGCTGCAAGGTAGTTTCAAAGGATTATTCAAATTTGTACCTTGCACCTTCAATGGAATGCTTTGTGCTTGATCAGTGAACCGATGTATGGAAAGTGGTCAATCTTTTCTAGCAGTTAGGTTCTGTATATAGCGCGTATGTTGTTATTACAGTGTCTTTATTTGGTCCAAACCATCGTAATTCGACCTTGACTTCTGCTCTCGTTCCAGCGGCATTCAAACACAATCATCATTTTCAGATTTACGGCTCTTCCGCTTAAAAGGTATGTTGATATCTTCAAATCTGTTGCAATTGCCCTTTGCGTGCCGCCAACCTTTCTTTCTCAGGAGCTTTTCCTCTAGAGCTCGAGGAATTTTTTTTATGGGAAAAAAACGGAAACTTTGACACTTTGGGTACCCTTTACCCTCTTCTCGTAGGGTATATAGGTATTTATCTGCGTATTGCTCTTTCTTTTTGTCCAGTATTTGCATAGATAAAGTGCTGAATAATCACCCGTTATCAAGTCAACTCAAGACAATTCCGAAATCATTACTACAATCCCTCATTTCACCAAGGCGATTGCGGTCCATTCAGCTCATCTAGTCGTAGATACAAGGACCCTTTAAGCAAGGTCTGTCGTGCCACTAAGGCGATTGCGGTCTATCTAGCTTATGTAGTCGTACATACAAGGACCCTTAAAGCACGCACGGTCTGTCACCACCTAGGCGATTGCGGTCTATACAGCTTATCTAGTCGTAGATACAAGGACCTTTAACCCAAGGTCTGTCATACTCACAAGTGCAATATTTTACAATAAGAAGACATCGAAGCAGGATATGCTTGGTCAGTATATCCTACAGGGACCGCTGTCTGCCAAAACTATGCGAAATATCTAGAAGCAATTTCTAATACAAGATATTTAAACTTGTTAGTAGCCACATCAGACCAGGAAAAAAAATTTCTTGGGCTTTGATGATCTCTCGCGCACCCTTGGCTCTTTTTTAAAGGGGTTCTACGACGAAAATCGTCCGAGATTTAATTCAGTTGAAACTTCACTAGAATAATATTTAAGGGTCTAATAATCACTGGTTAAAATATTTTCTTGATATTTCAATGAAAAGTATTATATTTTTGTGTGATTTAAACTGAGTCTGTGACACCACTTACTCAACACTAAACATCACTCCATACATTTCTTTGTATTATTTTATTTCTATGAAGCTCAAAGGTCAGCTGACAGGCGTAAGCTACACTACTTGTGATCAGAATTCGAATTTGTATTTTGTTTCTTTTCGCCAAAACAGTGTATGAAATTAGAAGACATTTTATTCACAAAATACAAAGAAATGTATGGAGCGATGTTAAGTGTTGAATAAAAGTCAAGACATCACAGACTTCGACGGAAAAGTTAAAGGGATCTTTCTTCATGTACCGGAGTCTTCTGTAGTTCACCACAATAGTTGGCCTTTGAATTTATTGTTTTCCATCTATGTTTGAAAGAAATGACGTCTTTTGTGCTCCGGTACCTACAGAAAGACCCAGTTAAAGTTTAAATCACGCAAAAACATAATACTTCCCATTTTAAACGTTGATTATTAGACTCTTAAATATTATTCCAGTGAAGTTTCTGCTGAATTAAATCTCGGACGATTTTCGTCATATTACCCCTTTAATAAATCGTCTTGCGTAAAGCATATGTAAACAGTAAAGCATGTTTAAAAAAGCATTCGAAGAGTTATTTGGTTAAACTTGGTCTTTCAAACGCAGCAGTTTTAGGATAAAAACCCTCGGAGAGCTGAGTTAGTATTTTTGGCTACACAAAATACCACACGAAGAAAATGCTCACGAACATGGCGAACATCAAAGGAAACAGAACACGTGACGTTGTATCAATATAATGGAGACTTTGGTCCTCTTTACGCCGATTGGTTGCCTGCGTTTCAACATTAGAGTCACTTGATTCTACGGGAAGACCGCTTTCGCCGTCTAGGCGAGAAAAGTCTCTGAAGTTTGGTTGGAGCGGCCTTTCTTCGTTCTTATGAGTTTTATTTTGCGACTCGATACCATTTTCCTGTGGCGTAAAAAAGACAAAAAACCTGTGAATGTAAACTAATTTCCGACTGAGAAGTTTTTACTGAGATTTTGATACGTTAGTACAAAATTGTTAATAACTATGTAATAAAAGGCGGCAAGGAATAAATCTGAAATAGTCTTCACCAAATGTTTCATGTAAAAAAGGTTGTGGCGGGAGCAGAATTTTGCCCTCGGCTCACGTTCCCTGATATTAATAAACTGTTTCAATATCAGCGAGCATGACCACACCATGCAGCAAGCTCCCGCAGCATGTTCTCTCGTGTGTACTAGTTGTGCAAAATGACCCGGGAGCCTACCCCTGGAGCAAAACCTTTAGTATTTAGTGTGCATGGCCGACCTTTATAGAATATCTATCAAAATATACCCTTATTTCTGATCTGGTTTGATTACCTCAATGTTTTGTATACTTGCTGCATCGGATGGGCTCGGTTTGGATTCGGAACCGTTCGGTTTGTTGTTCGATGGAGTATTGAGCACGACCACAAATTCAACCAAAGTCATGAAAATGAACGTCAGGCAACCCAGAAGATACGTATCCATGGCTTTCATGTAACTCACCTTAAAATAGGTAGATATTAAACATATATTAAACAAGAGTGAGGCTGGTTGGAAAAAGTTCGTATTTCCCAAAAAATGATTTGGATACCATAATCCATTCTCCTATCTACTAGAGCAGGATGCATCCATGGGCAGATCACACAACATAGGATCCAAATTGGCCCTTGGAGCAGAAGATTTTTAAATTACATTTTAATCAATTGATTAAATTGGGACCATACATCCAGACTCGATTGCTGAAGCGTCGTATGGCAGGGCGAAACCATTTACGGGTCAGTTGGAGATTTCGGCTCCAACACCGCTATC
>JAAAQI020135906.1:0-12785 GCA_011800005.2 Stichodactyla mertensii
TTGCATTGAGGTTTCAGGATGCTCTATATAAATACTCTATCACCATCACCATCATCGTCACCATAACCATCACCACCACCACCACCATCGTCACCATAACCATCACCACCACCGCCATCACCATCATCGTCGTCGTCGTCATTGTCATTATCATCATTATCATCATCACTATCATCATCATCATCATTATCGTCATTATCGTCATCATTATCATCATCGTAATCGTCATCATAATCATTATCATCATCATCTTTCCTTGTCTTTTTATTCTTCTCTTCTTTTCTTTATCCCCCTGCGCCTTGCTTTGCTAATGCGCTGCCTTTCACAGCCATGGTCATGGGTTTCGTGGACCCTCTATCATATATGAGTAAAGAGTTGTCTGTTGCTTCTCTCCTGTGATTGGCGCCTTGTTCTCAGGGTTCGGGTTTCCTCCTGCCGCAATGATCGACTTCTACTCAATTTATAATTTACGATTACGATTTTAAATGCCTGCTTTTGAGATATTTTAGTATATTTTGATTCGAGTGCATTTTTATTATTTCTTAGTTTCAGTCTTCACCTCGCATAATTCAAATACAGTCACGTGAAACTGTGCAGAAAATGCTTGCTACCATCGATGATGTACTGTCTCGGCTAACTACAATGAGAGTTCAGAATCTTTGTTTACTTAAAAGCTCACCAAGGTTTGTCTTTTCACCCTTATTTCTTCATTTTCTTGACCCGTTTCCACCTTTTCTTTGCGCTGCACAAGCATTTCCGAAATTCGACGGAGAACTGGAAACGAACTCGTGTCGCACAGAATTGCCCTATATCATTATGACGTCATGGCTTGTTTATGAGGGGGACAGAATCGTCCAGAACAATAGAAATTTGAAAACAAAATTCGCTCTGCCAAGAAAAGTTTGCTCTCAAATTGTCTGGTTTCCAAATATAAGATGTACTAAAGTTTAATACACAATATTTACTGTATTTGGTGGCTGTTACCGCTCTTCTACGATCTACAAAACGCATTATATATCGATTTTCTTTGTGTTGTTATTGTTTTGATGTGACGTCATAGTGATATAGGTCAATTGTGGGACTGAATTGGGGACAAGATTACAAAAGTGCCGCCATCTAACATTGGATTCTGGGATTGATTTTGAGGACAAGATGGAGTTCGTGCCTAGTCTTTCTTTCAACTTCGGAACTGAGGCGAATTAAATTCGAATGAATTGTTCTCATTTTAACATACCTTATATTTTGCTTTGTTTTATCTAGATATGTCGACAGACTGGCTGAATCACTTCAGCAGAAACTCAGACTTTCAGAAAAACTCAAAGCGTCTTGTAAAAAAATGGCTGAGAAACGAAAAGAAGCAGCCGACCAGCAGAGAGACCTGGAACCTAAATTAGAAGTCATCCGCTGTAAAACCAAGGAACTGCAGGCTCAGGTAGGGTTCCAACGATAGTTTTTGTGTGTTACGTTCCTAGTAGCCCTGGGTATTGTTAAAAGATATTGTCATGAAAGGGTGGCTTTGTAAATTATTTCCCTTTTTGTTAAATGAGGAGGGCGGGGTCTTAGATTTCGCTTGGTACGAAGGGTACGAAAGGGGGAGTTCTCAAACTAAAGCACGGGACTCTGGGACGAGTGGTGAATTAATTTTTTCCTTCGACCCATCCTGGAGTATAAATTCATATGAAGTACCTCACGTTATGTTTACTTGTCACTAAAATAGACACCAGATATTAACCCCTTTATACGTTCTGTCTACAGATAGCAGCCGAGATCTCCAAGAAATACAAAAGCCGACCTGTCAACATTATGGGCGAAATTAACACTATCTAAATAAAGGGCCAATCCCTCCGCGACAAATTAATCTGTATTAAACGTACCGCGCGAGTCTTTAACTTAGTTGTCTGTTGTCAGTTTCCGACGTTGGAGCGGATATCGTGTTGCTCAATATTACTGAATGAGGTAGAAGCCTGATTCGTTTGGCTCATATGGAATTTTGAGGCTGAATTCAGGGAACAAAATCAAGGCCAGGCAAGAAATTTTGGCCCCGCCCCTACCTTGCGAACTGACTTCAAAGGATCCAGAGGGGTAAAAGGGATACGCCGTTTATTCCTTTTACTCTGTCCTACGATGGCCCATATCAGAGTCATTTCTTCATTAATTTAGTAACAGCGCGGTAGTACTAACAAATTGAAATATAACGTGAAACATCGCGCGAATAGTAAAATGTTGAATAGATGGCCCTTCGTACCTCTCATTTGTATGGCCGTCTAATGTTTATTCTATGGTATTAACGTCTAACCCCCCAGTGTTACCAGGGTTAAGGTACGCGGAAGGTTCTTGCCAGTAATAGAAAAAGGCCAGTCATAAGGAACTATTATAGAGGTCGTAGTGGCGGTACATGTAGACGTAAAAACGTTCTAAGGCTTCCATGCGCGTACCATACTTTTAACTAGCCTGCGTTCAAACGGTTCCGTTACACCCTGCTCTCCCTTCTTCTCCTACGACGGTAACTCACCACGCAAGTTAAGTAAAGGTTATAAGCCCAAAACTTTAGCAATGCATAGCAATATGACTGCTTATATATTTTAATTATTTTCAACACATCACTATATCTGTACGTACAAGTCAAGGCTAAATTTCAATGTGAATACTGTCTTGATACAAGTTTGTTATATAGGAAATGCGAACTAAATTCAGACTTCACAGAACTCGCGCACAAGATCTCGTCTTCTTCGAATACAACATGTCATCCAGATTTGATAATGTACAATATAATTTAAACAAAACCTTCAAGGGAGGATAGATAAATAAAAGTCTATAGTCCAGGTTTTGTTTGAAAGGATTAAACGACAGATGCAGATATGTTGTAGGCACGGTTTTGTGGAGCTGGATCTTCATCTTCCATCTTCATGAGCGTAAACAGGCGACCAAATGAACAAATCGGAACCCATGTTTGACATTGCTTTCTGAGACAGTGTATGGTAGTCGATAGATGGTGCTTTTATGAAGATGAAATTTTCGATATTTTTTAGCGCAATGTGAACCATCTTGGGAAAGCGAAGGGTTTAGTGGACAGAAAGGAATCAAGGAGTTTCCAGCTGTACAAGGAGCGAAAGAAGGATCACTTTTCACGATAAAATTCGCCCGACCGATGCTCATCTCTCTAGCAACAGTAACAAAAACCAGAGACTTTATCTATACTCAAACAAGCACTGCTTGTATTTTTCTTTCCATGTTTTTGTTGCTATGGTAACAGTAGACAGACTATTCTGCGGACGTCCAGCTTGCTTGGCCGACATAGTGATCTCCCATTGCACGCTGTGCCATCTGAGTAAGAGCAGTGGTAGCCACATCTTCTGCAGACACTTCGCTACGAGTAACTGTTACTGCCAGTCCATTTGGGGTTTCGGTTACCTGCACATGACCACCATTAGTTCTGGGCTGAACATTACCTGGAATTACAATTTAGGAGACTGCTTGGTAAATAAAAATTTGTGGAAATTTGACGTGCTCTCACTGGTCAATTTGTGGTCCATGATGTACTTTACGGACCACCAACCTTATTTTTGTGTTCGCCTTCACACGGCATTCTCTATTTGATCTAGTCTTTTGAACTGGGAGAAAATCCTACTCATGCAAAAAATTCTCACCTTGTCCCATTGAATTCTGAGCCGCCATTTTCTGTTGGGCCAGTGTAACAGGGCAATCTTTGTGAGCCAGTAAGAGTGACTTTAGTTGGGCTACTTCAGACTTGAGTAACGAGATTTCATTCTACAGACAAAATTTGAAACGGATATTTTTAGCTTCACAAGGACATAGTTTGCGTGCTATGACGCAAACCCACGATTGATTCTCCACTTCTATCGAGGAACAAGCAAGCTTTTCTGGACAACACTGTTTGTCCAATAAATGTTTGTGTTGGTCTACGACAAAATTTGACATGTTTTTCTTTGACAAGTCCTTGTTGAAAACGTAACGCGTTTAGCTTTTCAACCAGAAGACTTTCCAACGAAACCGGCAAATGTGTGGCTTTAAGCGCTTCCTCGTTCGATTGAAAAAGTTAAAAAGCAAACAAAGAAACAAAAGGTTTTATGCATTTTTTTTTACCTGTAACTGATTATTTGTTTCGGATAGATCGTCAGCTTTCTTTTCAAGCTGTTGAACCCAAATCTTTCTTTTCTCTCGACATCGGGTAGCGGCAGCTCTAAAATATAACAAACAGATTACGATAATAAAAATTATGAAAGAGGAGCAGTATCGTGACTTATGAAAGGCTTAGGAATATTTCAAGCATTAGGATTGAATGGCGCGAGTGTATTTTCGTTACACACACCCCAAGAATAAAATCAAATCCAACTACCTATTTCGTTCTAAGAATTTCCGCCGTCTCTCATCGGGGTCGAGTTCTTCTTGTGTGCGACGAGGACGCTTTCTGAAAAAGATAAATAATTACATAAATATTGTGTATGGGTTACATCAGGATAGCCTGTCTGCAGCTATCAATTCTTCCTAAGGGATATTGATGATGAAATGTTACCACGAGCAAAGAATAGCAAAACTGTCTGGTATTTAGAATTGCTGTTTAAAATAGAAGAAACGCTGGTCAATAGCTATAGAGTCAAGATTGTTTTGAAAGCCATCAAGCTTGGAAAAAAATTGACGACATAACAATAAATTCTTAGTCGTGAAAAATAGGAAGTTATTAAATTTAGCTAAAATTGTATTGATAATGATTATTGAAGCGAACAGTTGAACTTTCTTCCTTTCACTCTGTTTTTTTCCCTTTCCCTTTCTTTGAATTTTTAGTCTGGTATAAACTCTGCATAGCAATATTTTAATTTTTGATCTAAAATGCCAAAAATAGAGTAGTATAAATAACAGACTTCATGTTATCTTTTAATCAAAACTGAAACCTGAATTTGAAATCTTACTTGTCTTTTTGTCCATATGACAGCTCTTCATTATCTTTATTTGCATTTTCATCCCAATGTCCTCCGTTTCTGCAAGCAACATTAAAATTGACATGAATGCTAGTAATTCTCTTTTTTGTTAACATTAAGGCAACTTTTAAAATCAACATTTTAGCT
The DNA here is from genome assembly GCA_011800005.2 of Stichodactyla mertensii. NCBI lineage: Eukaryota > Metazoa > Cnidaria > Anthozoa > Actiniaria > Stichodactylidae > Stichodactyla > Stichodactyla mertensii. The sequence goes on from JAAAQI020135906.1 coordinate 5,085, forward strand.
GGGATAATAACATATTCCTTAAAATACTCCCATGGGCTTGTATTCGATTGGGGGGCCTCTGTATTTGGGGGGGGGGAGGGCTTATTATAGGTGTAGGAAGGGTTTTTTGGTTCAGAGGGGCTTATTTATAGGTGTAGGAAGGGTTTTTGGTTCAGAGGGGCTTATTTATGGAGGTTTACAGAAGCTATAATAATTAACCAACTTACAAAAGACGGTGTTGATGAATTTGTGGCTGAGCAACATGATTCGAGAGACCATTGCAATTTTCTGATGTTACCATGTCTACAGCTTCTGTCATTGCTTGACTTATGATATTATCAGTATTGTTGATAGCATTATTGTTGTGATGTTGACGAAGCTGTTCTTTTAAGCGCTGGATAACAAAAATTAAACATACTTTATAAAAAATAGTATAATATCATGAGGTACATTGATATCAATATATGTACATTTTAAGCATTATGATGAAACAAAGAAAAAATGCTCAAGTGAATAACATGGACTGTGAAATGGAAAACATTAACTCTTCGAAAGGTAAATAGATCCATTAGAAGAAAATGTAATGTTAATGTAATGTAAACCTTATGAATTATTATTAATGAAAATGTGAGTATAGTGTTAGTTTGCATGTTATACCTTGAATTAACAGAAACTTTTTACAATGGAATGTAACTTTTGCAAATAACAAATACAAATGCTTTGTAATTTGTATTATTTTTAAAAGCCAGTTTTCCAATTAATTAAGGAGCCAAACACTAATGTCAAATTTCCTTTATAATCTAATTATAATGTCTGTAGCTTGGCATTCAACTTATGCTAATGATGTAAAAAATTGTAAACAATAATTTTAGAGAAGATGCTACTAAGTCTTGGTTATGTACCTGTTTTGCATTTCCTATGAAGCCAGATGGTGGATTACTAGCACTAGGACTGCTTACTATCGCAGGTGTAGGAATAGAAACAGGCATTGATGTTTGACCAATTGTTCTTGATAAGTGACCAGGAACAGGAAGGGCTGCTGGTACAGGTAAACTAGCATTTGCTATTGCAGCAGGAATTACTGTAGGTATTATTTGGTGTGGGACTGTCACTCGTACCAAGACAGACACAGGGGCTGATTTGGTAGACACTTTGGGAGTAGGATCTTTTAAAACACTAATTGGTTGTGTTGTCTCAGAAATAGTAACTGGTTCTGCAACTATAGGTATTTGAGATATTGGTATTTCTGGTTTAGAGGAATCTGAAGTTGGTTGATCAACAATAATGACTGTATTGTGGTTCACTGTGTTGTTTTCTGTTGTTGTGATAACTTGAGGTGGATGTTCCTAAAAAATCAAATGAAAAGAATAAAAACATTTTTATTAAACAAATATTACATAAATTGCAAATTGCAAATAGTGATCTAATGCTAATAATCCTATTCAATTTCTTTTTCGTTTCTGTCAGAATTAAAAAGAGAAAATGATGATAATCTAATGTTTTTATGTAATGAGGAAGAAATTACAAATGGCAAAACAGTAATTTTGGAAAAATAAATTTGATGTATAAAGCTCTTGAGCTTTCCAGGAATGTTTCAATGTAAAAATGTAGTTAAATAGTTATTTCCTCTGAAGGGTTGTCAAACATGACATTAATTCTCCTTGAACATGTAAAATGCATGATTAGAAAATATGGGGATAAATTTTTTCAAAAAAATTATTTTAACACTCCCTATGAATGGAAGATGGGAGGTAGAAAAATATTCCTTTATTTTGTGAAGGTTCATAAATGTGGTAACTGGGAAATATAAACATAATGAACAAACCTCAGGTGCTGCTTTTTTAAACTCCTGAAAACAAAAACAACAAATTCAAGCTTTTAGGTTTATGCAATAACAATAACTGGTATATTGTACACTTGATGGCTACAAAATACAAATCAGTACAATAATATTGCTAAGCTATTTCTTAACTATAGTATTTCAAAATTTAATGTACAGAATCATAATGGAAGGTAACAAATTAAACGAAGGTAAAAAATTCAAAGTCTGAATGTTATTCTTATCCACCTACTTCTATATACTTTACCTGATCAAAAGGATTATCAAGATCTTGAAATAAGCCTTCTTCCTCTAAATTTTTCAAAAAACGTGTTGGAGTAGGTGTTTGATCTGAAAGGTATTAAAAAGAGGATTGTGTTGTTAGGATTGAATACTAAACTGTGATAAACTGCTAGTACTCAATGTGCATCTTCCAAATTACATGCACACTATCAAAATAATGAAACTAAACAACTCTACAACTTATAGGTCTTAAATAGCAAAACTCCTAAAGACCAATAAATAAAGCAGTGACTAACAAATAAAGGAAAGATTTCCCCAATTCAGTAAAAAAATAATGACTTCCTCTTTTGACAAAAAGGTCATCAAAATTAACCTATATTAATAAACATTAAATTGGGAAAAATCCAGTGATCAGAGCTTTTTTTTTCCATTTTCTATTTCTTTTTTGTTTTTTAGTAGCAGGGTAAAGTATATTGATTCTTTGAAGAAAACTGATAGAATCACTGTTAAAAGTTCCAGAGCAGTATGCAAAAGTGAAATTAAAAGCATGTTAAGACTATTAAAAGCGCAATACATTTTTAAAATTTTAATAATGGCAACAAGAATTAATGTACACCAGAACCCGTCTGGTGACAGTTTCCTGAAAATATCCAAATAACACGAATTCTACTTTATTTATAGTGGTTATAAACTGAAGGATATAAATAACAATACCAAAGTTATTGGAATCACGCTACATTAATTTGCAATTGTTTACAATACCACCACGTTCGAAAACTTCCAGTGTTGAGATTTTCGACACAAAGGTTTGATCATCGATAAATCGAAATTAAGCCAAAAAAAAGTTTACAAAAGCATTTAGTAAAATCCTAAAAATTCCCCTTGTCATTTAGATGTAAGGGGATAGAGTTAGTTTTCGTGTCTTGAAGATGTTTAAAATACAAGGTATTGCTCAACACTTCAATGGCAACCTTGTAAATTACTACGAAATCGACGAAGTTCCTACAAAAGTTATACCAGAAGACGTTTTTATTTTAAAAAATTATGCTTTTCCCGTTTCCTCGTTCTCCTTACCTGCCAGTAGAATATCGTTACTTTTTAGGAGCCCAGGCAACTTGAGCGATAACTGATGTTTTTGTTTATGACTTTCAAGATGATCGTTGTTAGCGAATCTCTACAAGTACAAATGTGAACATAGGGAAAATTTTCAGATAGATAGAGGCTTACGTAAGGTATACGGCTCAGGGAGTGACGACATCGAGATGAAATCACCATAACCATTTAATAATTCCCCAGGAACAAGTATCAACAGGCAGTTAGAAGCCGCGGATCTCTCACCTGACCACAATTCGCTGCTGTACAAACGAATGGCTTGTCGTCCGACTCCATATTGGATCGAACTACCTTCAAGTCGTCTTCCAAAGAACGGCAACAAACTCGTCTAAAACTTCAAAATCTTCACTTTTACGATTTGTAATTCAAATTTAACCTTTTAAGAAATAAATAGGGCTGGTTTTTAGTAAGAAAAATTCAAAACTTGTCACCAAAAATATATATATAAATAGAAGCTTATTGCTTTGGGCGCCTTTTCACGCACGCATATTTTTGTCACATGACGTAATGGCGAAGGCCTTCAAAACCGTGACGTCACGACGCTAGCCTCGCTTTCGATTCTCAAAACTGTCTTTTGTTGGGTTGGATGGACGCGATTAGTAAATCTGATATGTTCGAAGCTCATTGGCCTGTTTACGGGTAAAAATCAAATTATGTCATTCGGGGGGGAAAAAACAGCGTCTTTCAAGAGAAAAACTCCTAAAGCTTCCTTTTCGCTTTCTGAAAAAATTAACGCCTGCTACAAATTGAAAAATGAAAGTGAAAATCCATGAGTGAGCACGTTTCTTCCCATGGTAAAGGAAATTGTTTGGATTGACGAAAGTAAATTTATGCTTCAAATAGGTTAAAATATATATTAAATTGAATTTCCTGACATGGATCAGACAGGATGGACAGAAAAAAGTTTACCCGGCACTATCATAATTTTCCGTTCAGTTCTTGATAAAAATTCCGCTTCAAACAACTTGAGCAGGTTAGGCCGGAGACTCCACTGTCTGTTAACTGTAAATATAAAGAAGACTAACAAAAAAACTTTATATATCTTCGTCTCTGATCGACAAAAAATCTGTCCTTATAACGATAAAAGACGATAATACTTTCATTAAGAAAAGCCAAGAAAAAAGTGGGTAAAAATAACTTCTACCGATTAGAGCCGTTCCCGAATCCGCCGAATAACGCTATGTTTCTTGATTACAGACTCATTTCTACAGGGTTAACTGCATTTCAATGTCAAAATATGCATAAAAACAAAGAAAGATCGAAGAATGCACGACCTTAACAATAAAAACACTTAATTGAAATTCAACAGCCCTTCACTAAAACGCGCGAATATTCTACACAAAAACGAAGTTAACCCTGTATAACGGAGAACTCGAAACGGGAGTTTTGGAAAAATTGGAAATCAAGAAATAGTTCATCACGGCATTAATCAGGGTAGCCCTACCTAAGCGAATGGTCATTATTTATCGCCGGGAGGGATGGGGGGATCGGAGGATTTTTGATGTGACACCATAAAAATTATCTGATCTCCCCTGAGACACTATGAGACTTAAGTAATCCCCTAATTTTGGAACAAATTTACTGACAAATTTATGTGATTTCCCCCCCACTGTCTGTCGTTTTTTGCTGATCCCCCCTCACGCTCGTTGCAAAACCTTGTAATCCCTCAAAAAAAAATCCTCCGACCCCCCCTCCCCAGGCCATAAATAATGACCGGTCCCTAAATAGTGAAATAAGCATTTCACTACTTACCTACCCATCAGCGCCGTGTGTTAGATAAAGAAAACGATCGAGGATGAAAAGTTAGGACTTCCTGAGCGATTGACTTTCTTTGTGCTTTGTGCGCATGATCTAAAACTGACTTTTTTCATTCCTCGACTCCCACACACTCGGGAGCCAAACGAAACTGTAGGACTGTGGTGTTTCTGTGGCTCACGGCTACGTTCATATGCACGCCGCATGTTTGAACCACGTGAGTGAAGCTAGCTCGCCCCCTTCCCACCAAATGAATGACTAGAAACTAGAGAACTGAAAACTCTATGGGACCGTTTGTTATTTGTTGGCTGGGGGCAGGGGAAGGCGTGAAATAGTGACCGGTCTCTTATAATTCGTGGATTTAAGGTGGCTCAACTCAATTTCTGAGCGCCTCGACCGCTCAACTTTAAACAGCCATTACTTCTTTATCCTAACTCCGATTGCCAAGTAATTTTGCCTACTTCCTGGACAAGGGTTGAACTTTATTTTTAGGCAGTTTTGATTGCAATCGGCATTACCGTAGTAACAAAATAATGACGTCATATAATTTCATTTTTGCCTATTTTTACCAAATCTAGACCTAAACTTTAAAAACAACCCATTTTACCTTGTAGCACATATATAATGCTATAAAACTGCGAAATTTGAAACGATTCTACAAGAGCGTTTTCGAAATATCTCTGGTTGATATTTCCTTCAATGCTTTTTTCAAAAGTCGTTTACTTTCGAATAATCCACATAAAAAACGTTTTCTACTATGAATGGATGAATGTTTTTAGCATATAGTATTATAGCTCTGACATAGATATAATTCCTGCCAAAGTAAGAATTCATTTGGTTCATTTGATCTTTGTAAGTGTGGACGTAAACATTAGCCTAAATATGCTCACTTTTACAGAGAAAGTTAAATCGCTCTTTGGGACTCGATAATTAGACAACTGGTCGATCGATTTCTTTTAAAATCCTTTTACTTAAAGTTCAATATATGATTTACCTTTCCTGTAGAATTTTCAAGTCCATTAAATCCCTATAAGGCTCTCTTTCCACCGAATCTCTTATCCAGGAAGGACATCCCCCTCTTTCCACCCAATCTCTTATCCAGGAAGGACATCCCCCTCTTTCCACCAAATCTCTGATCCAGGAAGGACATCCCCCTCTTTCCACCCAATCTCTTATCCAGGAAGGACATCCCCCTCTTTCCACCGAATCTCTTATCCAGGAAGGACATCCCCCTCTTTCCACCGAATCTCTGACTGGTAGGAACGATATCCCCCTCTTTCCACCTACAGCTTCAGCCATATTCTGACAGTTATAGAAAAGAAAAATAACATTAATTGCATCGGTTAAGAAAGATCGATGTCACATCAATTTGGTTCCCAATATATAGCGGTATCGGGGGAAGTGCATGCAAGGGGGAAGTTTAACATGTCAATCAAGTCAGTAGACGGTCAAGTGTAATACTTCAAATGATGCCCTTCCACTCATGATCACTTCTCGGTATGCGCACCTGGGAAGGAAAACGAAATATTCGCTTTTGAAAGGTCCGCAATGGGTCTCCATCGAATAATACAAATGCGAAATTTGGCAATCTGCAGAATCACTATGAAATCGATAAATGCGCCAAAGCAAAACAATAGCCTATTTTCGATATTTTGGTTGAATGATCACACTTAATAGGATCTAGATCGAGGCTCCGGGGAAACAAAAGAATAATTACAATTATTTCATTGTTTCCCCGGAGCCTCGACTCAGATCTAATTGTGTGCGATCACTCAACCAAAATGCGCAAAACTAAACTGCTTCCTGCATGGGTCGGCGGGGCCTCTGTAAGTATCATGCAGTCTCCTCAGGACTCGCCCTCTGAATAAGTCAACTGCGATACCACTTTTCCTGCTTAAAGCGACACAGAGTGTATAACTAGCTATAGTGATAACAAGGTTCAAGATTGAATTGGTTAAAATGAAAATAGAAAGAAAAGAAACAGAGAGAGAGACCTTCAATTAAACCATGCGGAAAGCAGACAACGTAGCACACGACTCACCGTACTGGGATGTACCACATAGAGCTGTTAAGTTGTGACGTATTTCCGGATCCAATTTTTCAGAAAATACGCTAAAATAAAACCAAAACGTTTATCCACAATTCCTCCTCCACCTGTAATAAACAGACTTATGTACACCAATTCCTACTATGAAGAAAAAGCAAGAAAAATCTTCAAAGAACTGCTTTTCATTTTGGACCCGAAAGTCGTTTTTCGTTCGAATTACGTTACACTTAACAGCTCTATAGTTTCTAGCTCTATAATCCGGCTAGAACATAAAACTGCTAAGCTAACCTGAATTCTACGCTGGAATTCCACACCATTAGGGAAGCGATAATACTTGGCTCTTTTACCATGTTTTTCTTCAGATACAAGAGGGTTACTCTCAGTTCCATGGGAAGACAGGAACAACAACGTCACGGACAGAAAAGTTAGCAGCATTTTCATGTTAAATTCTCGCAGTCAGTTGAAAAATAATTTGGCCAGTTCTGACGCCAAAATAGACTTTCTCAAAATTAACCTTGGTCTTTTTTAAACGACTTTACTAGTTGCTAGACACACGACGTGGATTCGAAACTACTCTGGGATGAGAACTGTCTTCATATGCTAGCTATAGGCAATTGTTTCTATCCTCAGCTAATTGGCGTACTCTTTGCAAACTCGGTATTTTTTACGTTAAAGGGGCACTTGGACGCAAAATCGTGCGAAATTTAATTCAGCTGAAACTTCGCTGTAATAATCTTTAAAGGTC
>JAAAQI020135917.1:0-12783 GCA_011800005.2 Stichodactyla mertensii
ACTCCAGAGAACCAGAAACCTATTGTCTTGCCCTCCAAATTCAGCTGCATTCCGACGTGCTGCAAGGGGCCTATTAACCTTACATGAAATTTGTACGCAAAACGGGCCAAATTGCATGGTCAAATTTTAGTGTAGGAATATGAAAAAGTCCTTTTCATTTCTAGTCAGACGTAAATCGATTTCGCATCATAGAGAACGCACCGAATTGCGTCACATAATTCAATGCCCTCTGTGTTCACTAAATCACGTTTTTTACCAATGCCGTTTTTCGTGGTTTCTGGTTATAGTCCTGGATAGAAGTCATTTCAAACTAAGTCACGGCGTCTCTTTTTTCTCACTATAGGAAATCCGTTTAAAAACCGCAAAGTTTTTCCTTGAACAAGGATCGATTGCTGACGCTGCGGGGCCAATTTCGGCCTGATCACAAGGAGATAGGGTTACCCACCTATAAGGTTACCCTGGTAGCAGGGTCAAAGATAACCCGGGCTTAAAAGGGAGACTTCTTAGATGGGGTTACCGGCTCACATTGCTGGTTAACCGCTCAAAATGAAGGCCTATAATTTAAAAACCTTAAATGAAAGCTAGCAATCAATCGCCTTCGCCATATTTGCTTGCTTTTAACACCATTTAGAAGATCTGGGAACTTGTGAAACTTGACCCGGGCAGGTGGGTTATCCCTATCTTGAGAGTTTACAAAGGAAAAAGATAACCTGGGCAATAGGAGACAGGGAAACCCAACTGCTAGAGCCGTGACCCGGGTCTTCTTGTATAATACCATTGACATAAATAAGAGGAAACATGCTGACGCTAGGGCCGTGGCTCTAGGGCCAACCCTCCAACCCTAACTCCTTGGAACGAGACCCTAAATTTTGGGTTACGTAACGAGCAATAATTTCGTTGTATGAGCTTTAGCGAATGTGAATTACTGGGAACCCTGTGGTCTCGTGATGCAGTCTTCATACATTTCTATCACACTGTGATCCAAAGTTCAGACTGTGAATCAAAAACCATAGTTCACACCCACCTTTTTTAATCTAATGTCTAAAATTCGTAAATGATGAGGAAGAAATGAGTCTGTTTCGATTTTTTATGGTCGAACCCCTCTAATGCGGGCACAGTTCTGTTCATTGGGTGGCAGTATTAGAATGGTGTCCGTATTAGAATGGTGTCCGTATTATACAGGGCTTTTAAGCGAATAAACATTTGCCAGCAACGGCTAAGTGTCCGTCTGTAATAGAGGTATCCGTGTTTCAAAGGTATCCTGACCGAGGTTCCGAATCTGCACTCATCATACGGTCATAAGGTCAATAAAGAGAATCCTAAAGATTGCTTTTCTAGGATCCCCGGGTGGGGTTTTTAGAAATATCACACTCGTAAAGCCAAGAGAGCATAAATAAGAGAGGGAAACTTCTTAATATCGCGCGCGCCGTGTGAATTCCCGGTTGGGCTATATTTAGCATTCGCAGGCGTGGATCCCGACCGGTTTGCAACGGTTTACGGAAACCGGTCAGATTTTCAGATTTTACTACTGTTGAACGGATCAATTTTACAGAACAGAAGAATGGAACTTGGGAACCATATTTCAGACAAATGCTACACACATGGTGATGTGATGGAGGGGTGGGGTAGGGTAGGGAGTCGCTGTTTCATGTTGAGTTTGGAAACCAGTCAACTTTTGGTCTGGATCCGCGCCTGATTCGCATGCAGTTAACTTTCGCCTAACCCTACCCCCTTGCGTCAAAAATTGTGTTTCGATCTGAAGTGTCAAATTATGATGGCGCACGGGAGTGGAATGAGGTGCACAATTTTTGACGCAAGGGAGTAGGGTAAGGCGAAAGTTAACTGCATGCGAATGCTAAAATTAGCCAAACCGGGAATTTATATCGCGCGCGCAATATTAAGATCTAGAAGTTTCCCTCTCTTTGGTAAAGCCCGTTCCAAATTGTGATCGAATGGGAACCCTGTGGTCTCGTGATGCGGTCTTAAGATGTCTAGATCTCTAACACGCTGTGATCCAATTATCCAAAACGCAGCGAGTTCTCTAAAGGACGTGCCGTTCAATGGGACATAATTGGAACCATTCAGTCGGCGATTCTCTCAACGTCTAACAGTCAACTCCAGCTATGCCTTCTTGCTGCGTAGATATTTGAATATCGATCCCGGCTGATCATTACCAACCAACATACCTCCATCAAAGTGCCTCCCTTTTTACTTCATGTTACGAAAACTAGCGATAATCCTTCATGATAGGCTTTCGGACGAAGATTGTAGTGCTTATGATCTAAATAGCCGGTTCTAAATAGCTCGTGATTTGCGCACAATGGATGAAAAACATAACACATGGTAAGACGATTAGCCATTTAGCCTTGGGCTAAATATCGTACAAGAAAAAAGATTTTGGCCAGGAGTTTCAATAGAACCCACATGTGATCATACTGAGGATTGTTCTCTGCAGTTCCTGTTATTAGCAAAACTAAGTCTGTATCTCGTTGCCTGTTTTTGTAGCTGTTATAGTCACGTGACTGTATCAAGTGATTCTTATGAATACTTGTAAACAGCATTGTTGATGGGGATATTGAATGAATGTGCCTAAACACCTCTAAGTATCACAACTTATGGCTACAATTAGTAAGGTTATATCCTTTCAAAGAAAAGCATTAAACCGGGAAAGCAGCCTGCTGAGTGTTTGGTCAAAGAGCCAGAGCACAGGTCACGCCGGAATGCTTTCATGTCTGTTCTTTAATAGTTTCAGATAGATTGTCTAGATATTTTTGGTGGGTCGACGTCAACAAAAGGACAGCCAATTAATATTAGTCAATAGCCAGAAAGTTGCGAAAGGAGGGCTGCTGTTGAAGTTAGAAAACTGCTTTGCCCGTACAGATTTGCCTCCACAGAAGTCAAAAATAATTCCCGAACTGGCTTCAATAAGCACTTAAAAAAAAGGGCTTGAAATCGAGGTTGGAGTAGACAAAATGCGGTAAATGTAAAGTTTACCGAGAAAAATTGTATCAGCACATACGACATTTTTCATATGCTTTTTTGTTGAGTTTTGGATATTCAGAGATTTCTTGGTTCATAGAAATGGACTCTTGTGCGGTCAAGAATCTTACCAAATCGTTTTATTTATTTATTTATTTATTTATTTATTTATTTATTTATTTATTTATTTATTTATTTATTTATTTATTTATTTATTTTTTATCTCTCTCTCTCAACTGAAATTCTCTGTTAGTATAGGTTTTCATTTTAATTCAAAAGTAGTTATCTAGCTATAATAGAAAAACGGTAGTTTGGGGTTTGAAGCTGGTTTATTTACTTAACGGATAACAATAACGGAAAGATATTGTTGCTTGAAAAAATTTGTCATACTCTTAAAATAAAGCACTGATGAAAAGTGTGTCGATTTTTTATAACTTTTCGGGAAATTTTGGTTAAAATTTAAATTCCTTTACTGTCTCCCCTAGAAGGTCAATTCAGTTTTTAAGATGAGAAATAAGAAGTAGTAAGAGAGATATGTTATATACGTAAAGGACTAAAGAAGCCGAAAGAAACGCAAAAAATAAACTCTCGAAATCCTGATGACGAAATAAGCGAGCTGTGGAAAGCTAACAAGAAGCGTCGGTCCCACATCCCTGACCGTCAAATTTTTTACGAAACACGCCATTTCAGTAAAAGCTGAAGATCATAGCAAAGAGATAGAAAGAATTTAGGCATAAAACAGGTACTAGAATGCACGCTGTCGGCTGATTTTCCGTTGCCACAGCCGTTTGTAGGACGGAATAAGTTAACTCTGGCCATTCCAAGAACGTTTATTCATAAATAGATATGACTTGTCGTTACTGTTTTTCTCAAATTCCATTCGATCAGTTCCAATTTCGGTTTCCTCTGATTAATATAGCACAGAAGTCTGCCCTGTGTACAAGACATTGAGATTTGCATGGAGATGAAACAAAGACTTCAAGTCGAGGCTGGAGTAGATAAAATGCAGCAAAAGGAGACGTGTGTCTTTTTCAGCCGCTCATTAATTTTGAAACTATTGCTTTTCAACGGTGGCAATCTGAAAGTGCGTTCATATATTTGGTTATACTTTTTTGTAGAAATAATAAATGCAACGAAGTGTAGCAAAATGCGTGCAAAAATGTAATTAAATTAAAATTTAAAAAATAAGTTACGGCAACCGGCCGATAATGATGACGTACGCAAACCAAGAGCGCGCATCGGCAATAGACGTTAGTCATCCTCTTGCCGACTAACAAGTCTAATCCTAGATATCTATTAAGCTAGACTAAGAACTGAGTATTATCTGTTTATTATCTCTTTGTAACTGCGAGTGTATTAAAGAATGTTTAATGGTTGACCCACAAGAATATCACCTCTTTAAATCTCCACCATCCATAAAACAAAGGCTGACAACACGATAATAAGTGCTTCCGATTCATGATCTTCTTCTTAGCAATAATTGACTTCGCAACACGCAAAAGTTGTTGTTAAAAAGCCAAATCGATTGAACTCTTCGTAAGACTTTATCAAAACAGTTTAATGACGATTTTGGTTTGGCTAGTAAAGAGAATTATTTCAGCCTTTAAAATGAAGCCAATTGTCTATTGAAGTTACGCCATCTGCGAAGCTCATCAAGACTAGCAATGTTGGTAATTATTAGAAAAATGTCTTCAGAGCTTATCGACTCCAGTAAGCCTTGGTAATCCTTTTGTAGATCTTATCGAGACTATATATAAAAGTCTCTTCACGGTTATCGCTATCACTTATACGTCCTAATGGATGCTATTAGGATTGAAGTGATTTGTGGCATATCTTCGATACAGACCGAGCCGGTTCTACATTCCTCGCAACTGGAAAGTTCCCTTCAGTTGTTCAATTCAGGCTCCCCAGAATTTCCACTAACCAACAGGGGTTAGAAAATCGGCTTTGAACATAGCTGTTAACACTGTTATTTTGTTTCCATTCGAGCACATCGTGTGGTCATTATCATGTTAAGCTGTGGTGTATTAATGTCTTGTGTTTAAGCAATATTCACACAACTCTTGTTGGGGCAAAAATTTCGAGCATCTTAATGACAAAACCAACAGTTGTCCAAATAAACGCTCTACTTGCACGCCATAAACCCATCATTCAAACCAAAGCCAAACAAATCCGTTCTTCTAGGCTATTAAAACTACATTAGTTCTTTTAGCTGTAAATGTAACTGTTTTTAAAGAGAAGTACCTTGGAAACTTTATTCCATCCCCCTCTTTTTTGCGTCGTCGGAGTCACCTCGCGTACTATTTGTTTAAGTATTTGTGTGCTATTTTCTCCTTTCAGTGGCACACATGGACGATCCCCAATTGGGGGGTTTATGCCCTTAGGACTGAAAACGGCGCTTAAATTCTTCCAATTTGATGAGTATGCCGGCCAAGGACGACAGACCCTCCCTGTCCCCTAGTTTTTAAAGCTTTGAAGCAAAACTTAAACTATTTTATTTACAAGTTTTTGTTGTACAGTCGTGAGAAGTTTGTTTCTGTCTTAGCAAAATTGCTTTTTTTATAAAAGTTTCCTGTTTCCGTAGCAGGCGATATTAAAATGCATTCAATATGCTTTCATTTAAGTCAAGGATGCCGGCATGTGGTCTGCAAATGCAGCCACCTTCAAAACAGACCAAGACTGTAGACATTCTTACTTAGCGCGCTGGCAGACAGAGCTGGCGGCCTGCTTCCAGGAGAATCTTGAACACAAAGTCAACAAAGAATCAAGGTAACTTTTCGAATTACTGATCTGATTCTCTTTTACTTGAAGACCATCTCAGCAGCTAGCTATGAAACTGCTCTTTTTAAGCGGCCAGTCATTAACAATCGAATTCCAAAAATTTTATCAACATGATTTGGATCTCGTGATACTATGAATTCGAACTAAGGTAAACGTACATCCTCCTTAAGAGTTGCTGTGGCTTCTTTTTATTCTTCGCTCGACTAGTTGATAGAAGTAGCTTTCCCTCATCGTGGATTAAGCACAGGTTTAGGCTCGGTGAAGCCATTATCGGACGAACGATAACGCAGTAATATGACCAGAAGTTATATAAGCCTGCTGAAATGACTGCAATTTACACAAAACGGTGCATTCCTTCTAAACTCACAAGCGATACAGAAAGCCCCAAAAATCGAGTAGGAAAGGATTAAGATCGATCTCTTGTGCAAACAGCTAACAGCTTATAATTAATGATTATAATGTCGCCAAAAAAGCAGCTAATTAGACTGGAGTGTCACTAGAAGTCAATAGGATACGTTTAGCATTTTTGATAGATAGATAACCAGCTACTCTGGCTCACACCGGAAAGATGTTTTCTTTATAGCGTTCTGAATCGTTTACAAGCCACGAGAGACGAGCCGTCTATTTTTTTCTTTGTAACGAGTGCACTAAGACAAGACAAGACAATAGTTTATTTACCCAAGTTAGGAAATAAATTACAATGAAATGATTAAAGCAATAAGATTAAAAAGGGATCATCACTTTTTCGGCTTTTATCTCGGAGCGAGAAAAGACCGACACGATTTTAATCCTGGGTTTCCCGAAAATGCGTCGTATACAGTTTATGGAAAGTTTTGTTGGATTACGAAATTCTTGAAGCACTCTGATCGGAACATCTGTAACCCAAAAAAATGAAATTGTTGAAATTTCTCCGCGCTTCAAAAAGTAAACATTGTCTCGCTAAGCTTAGCTTCTCATTACATTAGGAACCTTTTATTCACAGTAAACCATCCAAACTGCCTTCATTTTTTACCAATAGCCTTTTCAAAAGATGATTAACAATTCTATTTACTGTGTGTCTATTTTAATTATTATTAGCAAATAGTGTATCTATGGCCAAGCCGGGGAAGCTAAGAGAAGTGGTTTGCTCTTAATTCCCCGTGGGCATATCGCAAGAATCTTTTTGGAACGTCCTGAAGGATTCTTTTCTCGATCAGTAAATGCGCAAAGATTCTTGCGTAAATCAAAAGTCTAAGGGAAGCCAACCTTTTTCACCTTTTTTCTTTTTGTGCCGGTTATCTTTTTACAGGTAACAATTTACAGATACTATGGATTCAGGAAATAACGCAAACTTTAGCATCGACGCTTTACTTGGAGCCCAACAACACATCGCTGGTGGATCGGCCAGAAAACCACCACAGTCTATCCATCCTTCTTTATCACCTTCTTCTAGCATGAAAAACGCAAATCCAGGTAAGACGTTTTTTAGAAAATGTAGGTACTAAAGTAAGCGCTCATAATTAAGCTTTATCTTTTGGGCTCTTTTTATGCCGTGGTATCAAACTTTCCACGTGAGTTTTTGGTGGTCTGCATTGGAGGAGGAATTCAAATATAATAACTCTAGTTTCGAGTAATATCCAAAACTATTGAGCGCAACGTCTATTAAAACCCCGACAATAATTGGAAAACTCTTTTCGTTATTTTAGTGGAATAATCAAAAATTAAACTTTCATGCGCATTGCTAAACCCCTACGTGTCGTTGCTAAAGTAGTTGCTAAACGTAGAGGAAACTTCTGAAGGACTGCGGCTAAGTTTCCATTGAAAACATCAACATTCAATATGGTACCTTTAAATGGTTTCCTGATTTTTATCGACGACTCTTAAAACTCCAGTGTATGCGGGCTTAGCCTCGAATCCAGGACTTGCTTCTTTTGTTTTGCTAATTTCTGCTTTTGCTTTCCGATCTCAGAACTGAGGTTAAGCCCGCATACACTGGAGTTTTAAGAGTCGTCAATTGGACTAGTCACGTAAGGCCAAAACAAATTGCGCCATCCAATATTATTGCTCGAACTCAGCTTGCACATTATGTTACTGTACGCTAATTTCTTTACTACAGCGTTACTCTTATGTAATAAACTTTATTTTATATTGAATTCTTAGACACGAGTTTTCATGAAGATTTCAGCGACAAAGAGCTAATGTCAAACAAAAATTTGTCGTCTTCGGAAAAACGCGAACGATTATCGACAAAGAAACGACGGAAGAGAACAGCATTCACCAGCTTTCAACTCAAGTGTCTCGAGGACAAATTCAAATTTAGCAAATACCTGACAATCGCTGAACGAGATATGATGGCAAGATCACTACAGTTGACAAATCGACAGATCAAAACGTGGTTCCAGAACCGCAGGACCAAATGGAAAAGAGAAAATGTCGGCGAGGCTCTACAGCTGAACTACGAGATCCAGAGAACCGCCACTTTACGATGTAGTCCGCCATGGTTGCAGGTTTGTCCGTATCCTCCTCCAGTCTTCAGTACCATGGATCCAAGTTGCTCTTGGACTCCTTCGCCATATCTACTTCAGCCGCCTGCGCCAAGATTCCCTTGTTCTCATTCCTCGTAGTAGTACTGGCGCAGATTCCTTCAATCGGGTTGCCACGAGTTATGGTTTTTAAGACTTAGGACGAATATGAAGGAATTGTAGATTTAGAGTATTAAATTGATCGAAGAAAGTCAGTACCTTTGGACTGGTCAGGTACCGAAAGCATCTTTTATTGTAAGAACCAGATTGAGTGCCTCCATCCAAGATGATCTTACAACTTCCTAACAAAGCAAATATATATATAGCAGTCTGCAAAGTTCTAAAAGGAAAATTCCAGACCGAGAAAAACAAGGCATAAAGATGCCGTTACACTAGGCAATTTTCCTTGCAACTTTGTCTCGCAATTTTGTTGCCAGACAAGTTGCACGAGACATATTGCCTTGTGTCTCGCAATTTTCATTTGTTGCCGCAACCACGGCAAAAAGTAAAACTCAGAGAGACTCTTTTGGTGTTACACTAGGCCAATGTCTGGAGCAACTTGTGCAACAAAATTTAGAGACAAGTTGAAAGGGAAATTGCTTAGTTTAGCAGCACCTTAAGACTATGTTATGACCTTCTTGTTCAACGTACCTGACCAGGAAACAACAAACTCAGAATCTTTTTATTTAAAAGTATATTTTTCTCCATTGGTGAACGCACGCTTTTGAGTGAATGATCCGGCACCCAAACTTAATTTGAGCTTGATGTCAACAGCAGCAAGCGCAGGAGTGGATTGATGGGTGGGTCTAGGGATGAGTAGCCTAGCCTGGACTCACCTAGTCTTTAGTGAAGAGGATTTATCATATGTGTAACACAATACTCAAGACTTTTTGTCCCTGAACAGGCTAGGGACTATGCAACTATTATTAGGAGGGGATTCTGGAATGCGTAAAATATGATTTAAAAGTAACTTAACCCCCTTGTACAAAAGACTAAAATAACTTCCCAACTCCCTACAGCTGTAAAAATAGAGCAAGACTCACTCCTCATTGCGAACGACTTAAAGCAAGGTTCGTAAAACCTATCAGATAAAAACCACTGAATTTGTTTTCGTTGGCACAACTTTATTGCTGAATCACTTAAAAAATGGATATAGCTTCCATTGAATAACTTAGACGTTACCACTCTGCCCCCTCCCCCCCCATCCCGATTTCAGAACCCCTCTCCTGATAATTACTGCACAGTCCCTTATCTGGCAAGCGATAACTGAAAACAATACACTTGTATAAAAAAATGTTGTACATAGAATAAAATTAAAACATTTCTAGTAGAGTTGATCCTTATAAGAAATCCAAGCTCAGCTAAACAAATTTAAGAATTCTGAGATATTGTATACCTCAGATCTGAGGTAAGCACTTTGTAATACTCAAAAGTTATCTTAAAACAGAGTCGAAGAACACTTTTCCTTGGAAATACGTATGGCATGAACTGTTTCTTTTGAATAGTTCTTATTACAGATACATGCATATGATGCAATAATGAGCCATTATGCATTATATTGACCCGATAGCCTCACTTGAATGATTCTTAAAACAAAAGATTATCTAATTGCGACTGGGCTCAGCTGTAATAACAGCTATATTGCTGTAAATCTTACACAGCTCAAGGAAATTCGAAAAAATGGCCAATTTTCAATGAAACTATTGACTAATGACCTACAATTGTTAGCGGGACTCATGCAAAGTCGACTCAGCAGGTAGTTTGTTTCCTACAAACAATTTAACAGATGAATATGAATAAAATTCGATGAATTTTGAATGCATGGAACTTATGGATAGTAATCATATCTTAGATTTATTTCTAGCATTCTAAATCCTTGAAGTGCCTATGACAAATCTGACAATATTCTCAGTATACATTCCACACCAGGTTGGTATATAGTTTGAGTGATGTGTCTTGAAGGAATAAAGGTTTTTCCATGCCATATGCATGACTGTGACGTCAAAGGAATCACATTTAATATACAAAACTCATCTGATACGGATAAACTGATTTTGAAAGCATCTCTGTTTTACCCATGGCTCTAAAAAATCATTGCTAATTAGTTTTCGCAAAGTGGCAATGTTTCCAATAGGCCATTTGCATGATGGCGTAATTACTACCAAGACCAGAATGCTTTGAATGGCTTCTTTTGTCAGGCAAATTTTAGCAATAGTCTCTCTATTCCCAGGAGAGTAGAACAATCTGAATAACAAAGCATTTTGACAAAGCATTCTGGTAGTGATAGTAATGCACCATTATAAGGAACAAAAAACTAAACATAGATGACTCCCTTGATGTCACAATCATTAGCATATGGAATGGAAAAACCTTTATAACTTCAAGATGCAGCACTTAAACTATATTAGTTTTGCTGAGAATATTGTCAGATGTGTCATAGGCACTTTTCATTCCCATTGGCTCCTGGGAAGGGCCGGAGAATTAAGAAGCTTGGACGTCGTTCAGGACTGCATGCCCCTGCAACTGCTCTAGATTCTATTCTAAATCCCCTAATTTCTTAGTTTTAATAAACAATCAAGAACGGATAAAAACGTCTTGTTTGGCTTTGGTTCGACTGATGAGTTTATGGCGTGCAAGTAGAGCGTTTATCTGACCAACTGTTGGTTTTGTCATTAAGATGCTCGAAATTTTTGCCCCAACAAGAGTTGTGTGAATATTGCTTAAACACAAGACATTAATACACCACAGCTTAACATGATAATGACCACACGATGTGCTCGAATGGAAACAAAATAACAGTGTTAACAGCTATGTTCAAAGCCGATTTCTAACCCCTGTTGGTTAGTGGAAATTCTAGGGAGCCTGATGAACTGAACTTAAAGTCGGTGAACTTGTGAAGTTAGAAAAAAGGTTCTAGTTTCGAATCAATGATTAGGAGGGTACGTGTGTATTGATGTTTTTCATAGGCTTTTTCTGAGATAGCGAACATGGTACATTGTGGTCTAGCTTGGGTACAAACAACACCATAAAAGGCATGATGAACAATAGATGTTTGTTTGTCTATCTCAGAAAAGGCCTATGTGACGCACGGAGTCGATAAATTTGCTTTATCTGAAAAAAGGAGCTTACGCTCAAGTTTTTCATACAGATATTAGTAAAATTGTGAAGTTTCGTGAAGGTTATTCAGCATCCAGAGAAGGAGGTGAATTTTTGAACCATAGAAATAAATACTCCAGTTCCAAGTTCTCTGCTGCTCAGGTTTAGCCTCGTTTTTGTGTAGAATATTCACATGCCTCAGTGAAGGTCCGTGGAATTTCAAAGTGTTTGTATTGTTGAAGTTGTGCATTCTTTAATTTACTGTTGGTATTTGTGAATGTTTTGACACTGAAATGAGGCTAACCCTGATAAAATGAGTCTGTAATCAAGGAACACAGTGATATTTTGCGGACTCGAAAAGGGTCTATTTTACAAAGAAATGTATGCTGGCAAATGTTACCTGCCCACATGCATTTCTTTGCAAAATTTCGGACTACTAAAAAATTATATCTTTGATAGTTAACGTGCATTCTCCACGAAATTTCGCACTGTTAGTAGTAATGCCTGTATGACAAATTTCCTTTTTCAAAAAAACAAATTTCTCGCAAGCCTGACGTCACATGAAAAGCCTCATTTCTCTACTTTTTCATGCCCCATAATTCTTTGCGCTTTGGGGGGTGAACGACAAGAGAAATCTTAAATATTACCATAAAGATTAATCACAAAGGACGAAAAAAACAGACAATAATGCTTATGGATATACCAGAATTAACCAAAACCAGAAAGAAAGAAATTCGAATAGGCTTGTGAGTAAATGTCAAGACATTTCTTAGTAAGTCCATACATTGTCTGTAACAGTAAACTTTTTTGATTTGTGTGTGTGTGAATTAACTCTGATTAAACTGCTAGTTAGTGTTTTACTGATGATAGCAAACCTACTCAACATCTGTATGAAAAGTTTCCAGTTTTCTAACAATTTTCTTTTCAGTTACCCCCCAAAGCGCAAAGCATTATGGAGCATGCGAAAGCAGAGAATAGCCTGGAATGCAACGGATATTGGAATGATTATCAATTTACGAATTAGTGTGGTCTGGGAAGGCACTGAACCTGTATTGGATTTGATTTAATGACAAAACCATATGTAAAAGTCAATTTGCCTAGAGTATTTTTAAAAATCCCTAAAACGATATTGGAAACTTAATTACAACAGAGGATTGTTCGCACGAAGCACTTAAGTTGTAATTCTTAAAGCTTATTTAAGACTGATTTAGAAACTCTAAGCATTGAATGCGAACAAGGTCTCAGGGTTTAGTGAAGCATCGTATTTTACAGCAAAATAGTGACTAGCTGAAATGCGAAGAAAATAAATTTGAAAAGTATTTTTAACACAATCCCTTTTAAGTACTTTTAAAAATAAATATCTAAATGAGGTACCAATGGTTATCCTATAATAATGGTAAGTACTTTTTTTAAGTACTTTTAAAAA